>JAVYIG010008306.1:0-90986 GCA_035222895.1 Strongylocentrotus droebachiensis
ATTACCAGAGAAATTATGAACACATGCATCTTTTAATAACAAGTTTTCAAAGACACCTGAACAAAATCGGGTAAACAAAGAGTTCTTTCTTAAGTTACACACATGGATCTAGTGCCTCTTGAAAAGAAAGCAACAAAAAAGTGTTCCTCCCCCCCCCCCCCCAAGCCCCTGAACGAAATATCTGACGACGTAATTTTCCAATTTCCGGGGCCCAATCCGGGGCTCATCTGACCGTGATTTAATGCTTAAAACCCCTGAACTTCTGTGGTCTCGGCCCCCAGGACCTCAAGCCAAGTCTCCGGCCAGTGTCACAAATAAGGTATCAGAATATGCCTATCTGACCGTAATTTATTGCCCAAAACCCCTGAGCTTCCGGGGCTCCGCCCTTTAGACCCCACGCCCATTCGTGACCTGCCAGTGTCACAAATAAGGTATGAAAATATGCTCATCTGGCGATAATTTAATGTATAAAACCCCCGAGCTTCTGGGGGCTACGCCCCTAGACCCAACACCAATTTGTGTCCTGCCAGTGTCACAAATAAGGTATAAAAATATGCTCATCTGACCGTAATTTATTGCCCAAAACCCCTGAGCTTTCGGGGGCTCCGCCCCCTGGACCCCCGCCGAGAAACATTCAGCGAAGCATGCATGTAAGAGTGGGGTGATGGGGATTTTTTTTGTCTACCCCCCCCCCCCCCCCCGTCCCCCCCCCCAAAAAAAAAAGTTTTTGCCACTGCCGTTGTCACCATTACGCACCAATATTTGGCTCGCATAATTTCAAATTTGGACCCCCCCCCCCTCCCCCCCCCCCCCCCCTCTAAGAAATCCCGGAGCCGCGCCAGCTTCTACCTCTTGGTTGCTTTGATCCATTGTCGAAAATATTTTGGCACCTATCATCCCCCCGAACCACGGATACAAATCGACACCGTTGGTTAGGAGCGCTAAAACAAAACAAGTATCTTTTCGCTTACTATGTAACAGAATGTGAAGAGAGAAACTTAAAACTCATAAATAGGTAAATCAGACTTCATTACTGAGGAAAGAGGTATTTTTAAGGGATCTTTTGAAAGTGGCAAGACAGGTTAATTATCTTTCGAAGCAGCCACTGTAAAACGTTTTTTCGGTAGTTGAGAGTCTGGATTTGGGAATAATTCGTGTATGTTCAGTTGTAGAGCGTAGGTCTGCATTTCTTCAGACATTTCTTCGCCCCTTGTGCAACGGGCTTTTATTGCACATTAATCAGGAGCTATGCTTTGGCAACTCTAGTCTGAGGGCAGGCGCGTACGCAGGGGGGTGTTTTGGGGGTTAACCCCCCCCCCCCCCCTTTGGCATTTTTTATGTGTGTATTTTTAAGAAAAAACCCCTAAAACCTCCCTTTGTTTTGTTTAAACCCCCCCCCCCCCTTGAAAAAATCCTGCGTACGCCCCTGTCTGAGGGGGTGCGATGGCCCAGTGATCTCGTAATTCTGAAGTCCCAGGTTCGTAACACTAAAGGGTGTCCTTTGGTATCGCATTAATCCTCATTACTCACTCTGATTTACACCTACCTTCCTAAAATAGGGTGTACAATTAGACCCCTCAAATGACTATTCTGTACACCCTTGCGTACTTCCGTTGTTTTACTCCCTAAAAGGTGTAATAGGGGGCACCCTATTTTTCCAATTTCGTTTTACTCCCCAAGAACACCTTTTATTTCTCTGTGTGTACCTTCCTAAATTGTTAATTGCTTTCAAAATACTAAATGTTTTCAAACTCAAGTTTGGGTATGAGACATTATTATTATTGCATGTTTGTTGTGTAAACTGTAATGGCCAAAATTAAACTGATTGAATCTTTGTGCAGCACAAAACTTACGACCATTCGGTGAAAGGGTCTGAAAATCAGACTATCACTTAGGTGATTGCAATTACTCAAGTCGATTCGACAACTATAATGGTCTTTATTTTCCCACTAAAAGCCCTTTTCAAGCCCTTTCGTTTTGAGGAAAGTTCTAAATTAATATCTTTCAAATGCCGTTGGAATGTAACCTTTTGATTTTGTTGGCCTGCAAATGGGACCTTTAAAGAGAAGGTTAAGTTCTGGGGAGAGGTGACAAATAATTTGTGAACGTTTTCATTGTTATTATGCAAGTGTGAAAGAACATCAGAGACAAAATGTTCCCTGAAAAGCATGGCTCTGATTCAAATGCTTTCATATTCTAAATATGACATGTAGCAGCTTAAAGGGGTTGACCACATATCTTTGCTTCCATATCCTGTAACTACTACAAAGTTTGATGATGTGAGTTGATTTGACATAGTTGTTAAATATTTTACCAAAGGAAATGGAGAAGCAGTTAATTTATCACATTGTATTTTGCTATTGTATACCACAACTAATGCAAAAGATTGATGATGTGATCTGCTGTGATTTTTTGTTTCTTTATCTTCATGACAGAGTGGAGAAACTGTAATAGCATTACTTTTTCATATCATATCGCTCGTACGATATACAGTACACTATAATGACTTCAAAGGTTGATGTTGTGATCTCTTAATCTTTCTCAAGAGAGAAAGAGAAACAGTTTTGTTTTCTCATGTCATATTGTGTCACAGGTCAGTAAATATGATCTCTTTAATCTCTTAATTTATTTATTTTTTCCAGAAGTTATGGATAAAAATAGTTTTACTTTCTCATATGCTACTAATAATAATGCAAAGTTGATGCTGTGATTATTTTGGTATTCTGAAGAAATTAAGAAACGGTCTTACCTTCTTGTATTATACAGTACCATAAATTTGTTTTTTGTAATGATATGATCTCTTTATTTTTTCAGAGGAAATGTTGAAATAGAGATTAGAGAAACAGTTTTGACTTCTCATATAATTATGCTATTTAACAATGCAAATTTGATGGTGAGATTTTGTTAGTCTTCTGAGGAATTTCTGAAGAAATTGAGAAGCAGTCTTATCTACTCATATTATATTGTGCTGCAAGTTCAATGGAGCAATCTCCTTGTCTTCTAAGAAGAAATGTTGAAGTATAGGAAAAGTTGTGATTTTTCATATCATATTGTGCTACAAATTTGATGATGTGATCTCTTTAATCTCTTAATCTTTTGGGGTTGTCTTTTTTTTTCTCCAGAAGAAGTGGATAGATGGTTGTACCTTCTCATATTATATTATGCTATTTAACAATGCAAAGTTGATGATGTGATTCTCTTAGCCTTCTGAAGAAATTGTGAAGCAGTTTTACCTTCTCATATTATATTGTGCTAAAAGTTTATTTTGATGATGTGATTTCATTGGAGTTTTTTTTTTCAGAAGGAAATGTTGAAACGGTTATACCTTCTCATATTAGGCTACTTAATAATGCAAGTTGGTGAAACGATTCTTTCTTGTCTTTGAGAGAAATGTAAAAACAGTTTTACTTTCTTATACTGTAGAGTTTAAATGATATGGTTCAGTGTACATCCTAGATATTTGTACATGTATGCCTGAGATAATGCCTCAGCTGATTTTTTTTCTCTCTACTTATACATGCATGTTCAAGGTAGGGAGCTGACCATCATGCACTTTTTTGTTTAAAGTCAATCCTTTTACATGGATATATTACTGATAACATTTAAGAGATAGTATTTCATTATACTCAAATGTTTATAAGTTCAACTCTAATATGTTGGGGTATGGCAGATACCTCATGTTCTGTTCGAATGCCTCTATCTATACATGTATGCCCAAGACATTTGGGCAGAAACAATTTTTTGTATTTGTATTTTATTAAGTTGCCCCGTAGCATTTTTCTGTTTTCATGTACCTCAATTGACTGTATTTATTCAACAACACCGGTACCTCAATAAGTGTTATTCAGATATGTGTGGATTTATCGATGGCGGATGATTTTAGTCCCATTACATGTCCAAATGTTAGATGTGAATATTATCTACCAGGGGGCCGTTTCTCGAAACCAACTCCATGACAGTCATATCTTTGTCGGCGACCTACGGAGATGTCATGAAGTGGATAAACCGTTTCACAAAGCCATGACAGACATGATATCGATACATCGCGATACTAGCAGCTCAAGAACATAGTCTTTGTCACGATCTATTTGATTTATCAAGAATAACCCAAAACAAGTTTTGGGGCTAAAATTGTTCAAAAAGAAACATATACATATTAATTCTCCTAAAATAAATAATGAATAGTGTCATTATCAAATGTAGATCAACAAACGATTTGCATATTTCTGTAAAGATTCTTAAATTGAACAAAAACCAGTGAGTTTTTTTTTCTCGACAATCCACTCAAAAGGTCGTTGAAGGATACCGTAATGTGATAGTTTATCAATACGTACTTTTGTTGTTCATTGTGACGAGGAATTTTAGGCAAAATACCTTTTCTCAGCCATTTTTTATTTTAGAGTCTCATTATACTCGTTATATAATTGATTTGATATTGAAAATATAATTTGAAAGAAGTAATTAGAGAGGAAATAATAATGCACATAGGCCCGAAAGGTATGGTGGTATCCTAAGAAAGACTATGGATTGACTATGGACAACGGTGTGTAACATTCTTATCTCTTTTATTTATATGTTATAGCTTAATGATTTGTGATTTAATGTTTATATTCAGTTTTTTTTAAATTTCTGTATAATTTGTATTATCACTTCTTTACATTTGCATTTCACATCCCAGAGAATTACGTAACGAACTCGTTTATATTTTTCTCAAAATGATAGTGAAACTAATCGTACATTTCGCGGCCCATGGAATGGCAACAAACTGGACTTGTGATGGCGCTTTACAGCAATTAAAAAGATATGACGGGTTCGGAGCAGTGACAACTCATTGTCGCGGAAGTTGTCGCTCATCTTGGCAAAGACGGCTTCGTGAAACACTTTGCTGACAAGTTGCGCGACAGTGGCGAGATGTCGTTGATCTTGTAGTTATGACGGTTTCGAGAAACGGCCCCCAGCTGATTTCAAGACAAAATTTCCGAACAAAGGTCAATCGCACATTTATTTGCATATGAATGCTCGCAGTCTTGCAAAGAATTTCGACAAAGTACAGCTGCTCTTGGATTCTCTGGAATGTTTCTTTTCTGTTGTAGGTATCAGTGAAACGTGGTTACATAGTAATTCACCTCCTTTGTACGACATTCCAAATTATTCCCTGATACGCTCTGATAGATTAGAGGGTAGAGGAGGAGGGGTTGCTTTCTATATCAACAATGCTCTGTCTTTTAAACTTCGCTCTGATCTCTCTTTCCATCATAGGAGTGCTGAGTTGCTCTCTATTGAAACAATTTCCCGTCTTCCTGGAAAAAATAATGTAATCTGTATCGTATATAGACCTCCAAATAATGACAAGAAAGTCTTTTTGGATGATTTCGATAACCTCCTTCACAAACTAAATCTAGAAAATAAAAATATATATTTCATGGGGGACTTCAACATTGACTTGCTCTGTGACAACGATATTACTGCTGATTTAAATACACTGTTAAATGTTCATGCTATGTTTTCTACTATTACAAAACCAACAAGAATAGATATGAATACTAGTACTCTAATTGATAATATATTTACCAATGTTTCTGATAATAACATTGAAGCAGGGCTCATTTATTCTGAAGTTTCAGATCACCTACCCATTTTTTTGCTCCTTTCCAATTGTACTAAAACTAAAACTAAAATTAAAATCGTTGAAGTTCGTAAATTTACAGAGGATAATATTGGCAAGTTTAAAACTGATTTGATGTCGGAAACGTGGAATGATGTCTTAAATTGCAATGAAATTGATATTGCATATCAGAGGTTTTTAGAAACATTAACAAACTATTTGAATATAAATATACCAAAAGTCCAAATTAAACCTCGCAGAAATTTACCCAAACATCCTTGGATTACCAGAGGAATTCTGAGATCGATCAAACAAAGAAATAAGTTATATAAAAAAAGCCTTTGTAACCCTACAGATAGAAAGAAGCAGGAATATAGGCAATATAGAAATAAGCTAACACATATTATTCGTATATCAAAAAGAATGTATTACACCAAACAGTTTGAACAGGCAAATGATTCTTCCTCCAAGTGGAAGATAATAAATGGTATTCTGAAAAGGGGGAATGTTTCTCATTCAACTGTGTTTAGACATGATGGTATTACTGTAACGGACCCACATGAAATTGCAAATAGTTTTAATAATTATTTTTCAAACATAGGTGCTGAACAGGCTTCGAAAATCAAAGGATGTAGCAATAGTTTACTTAATAATGATCAGTATGGATTCAGGAAATTTCATTCAACAGAATTTGCTATTATTAAATTATATGATAGGGTATCATCTGCCTTAGCCAAACACGAGCATGTTATAGGGGTTTTTATGGATTTAAGTAAGGCATTTGATACCCTAGATCATGACATACTTCTACACAAGCTCTACCATTACGGGATTCGTGGTATACCTTTAAATTGGTTTCGTAGTTACCTTTCTTGTAGAAGTCAATATACAATATTTAATAATGCCAAATCGACCATGTCATCAGTTAGGTATGGTGTGCCCCAGGGCTCTATTTTAGGTCCGCTTCTTTTTTTGATTTATGTTAATGATATTTCTAATGTCTCTTCCTTACTACAATATATATTATTTGCTGATGACGCTAATATTTTTTGCTCTAATTCCAACCTAGAGAGTCTTGTTCAAACACTAAATACTGAATTGCCTAAATTATCTAACTGGTTTAAATGCAATAAATTATCGTTGAATTTGGGTAAAACTAACTTCATCCACTTTAAAACTCGTGCTCATACTGAAGAAACTAATGTTGCATTAAAGATAGATAGCATCTCCATTCAACAAAAGAAAAACACCAAATTCCTAGGCATTTATATTGATGAGTGCCTGTCTTGGCATGAACACGTACGTGATCTTTCTCGAGTTTTGTCTCGTTATATTGGTGTTATGTACAAGTTAAAGCCTTTTGTTCCACTTAGTATTTTGTTCATTATTTACAATTCTTTCATTCATTCACGTATTTCTTACTGTAACATTGTATGGGCTATTAATAGATTAAATACTGAAGGTATCTTTAGATTGCAAAAGAGAGCCATGAGACTTTGTTGTGGCTCTGGGTACTTTGATCATACTGACCCATTATTTTTCAAATTAAGAACTCTGAAGGTTACTGATATTCATCTTATGCAAATTGCAGTGTTCATGTACCGACTTAATACAAAAGAACTGCCTTTATCATTTTGTAACGATTTCACTCTAAATAGAGACATTCACAACTACCCAACCAGACATTCTTCCGATTTCCATTTGTTTACACCATGGAGCGCCTTAGCCCAAAGATCAATTAGATATGTAGGTCCTGACATTTGGAACGCTTTGCCACCTGAAATACGAGCTTGTAAAACCATTATGTTATTTAAAAAGAAAATGAAGGAATTATTTCTCTTAAAATATAATCGTTAACTTTTGAGGTTCGTGTTGTATAGTGCTAAGTATGTCAAGAAGAGGTAATGTGTATTTCATTGTTTTTGCTTGTTATTCAAATATGTTAAGGGGCATGATTTTTGTATTGTGTTTATTTTTGTAACGAATGTCTTATTTTAAGCCATGTTCTATTTTTACCTAATAATTATCAACTATGTTACTTAGGGACGTTGCGCTTCAAACATTTTTTGTTTATGCATTGTTCCTACTATGTATTATATATCAATGTAACCCACTGTATTCTATTATTTGTAAACAGTTATTTTACATGGTGAATAAATAAAACAAACAAACAAACAAACATATGTATGCTCCATGTTTGTGTCGTCCCATATACATCTTTCTGTGTACAGTGCTTGCTACTTTTACCAAGACTGGGCCAAATTTCTTATCATTTTGATGATTGCAGTACACATTATGCTACATGAACAACTTTTTCTGATCGATTCCACGCGGTTGCTTTGACAATGCAATCGCATGACCAGAACTCAACTTTATCTTTTAAATTAGTGTGAGTAATGTTACAAGATTGTATTTCAAGTACTGTTGTTAGATTATTCATTAAATTCAATTTCTTAATATTTATGTGCCATGGTAGTAATTTAAATACATTTAATTGTCCTGCTTCTATTCTGTGAAAGTGCAACTATGCATTGAATCGTTATCATCGTATTCTCAAGGAGGATGGGGGTAAAGCCGTTAAGTGCATGCACTAACAGCAGTGCAGAAGTGGGCCGGGAACATCATCTTTCAACAGGGCATTACAAACATTCTCAGTTGTTTGGTTCCTGATCAAGCGAACACTACTATGATTGAATGTGGACATTCTGAAGCCTTCCGCCTTGCATTCATCAGAGCAAACCGCAATTCCCGTAAATTCTGGCAGCCAATCGTCTCGAAGCTCGTTATTTTTCGCGCAATCTATTCCTTCAGTTTCCGTTAAAACTTTATATTGTCCGATTTCGGCTTTCTGTTTATTCTTAATTAGTGGTAAAAGGAAATTTTCAGTACGTCACTATTCTATGCTGATATTCTTAATTATGTTGCAATTTCACCGTAGCTTTGACCAATAATCAAAATGTATCTCGTGTTAATTCTATTTTCCTTAGACTTTGAAAATGGCGCCAAAAACCATGATTGCATGCTCTCTACTTTGTGATCGCCTTGGCCGTGGCAGCAAGTGTTTTAGTCGAGGAAGATGAGATCGACAATTCCAATGCGTTGAGTGTCGCGGAGCAGGATGAAAAGTCAGACAGTAAGCAATTTATTTCTAGTGTTATCAACCAACTAAAACGAATACGATTACAAAACAACCAACCTATAAAAGCAATCCAATAGTCGTATGCTTGTGCGGTCACCTATTGAAATGTGCCAACATGGCAATGATGTTTTGACATAATCCGACCAGATTTGTAGAAAGTTTGCACTTTCAGAAAGATACTTTTTATCACTTCTTATCCTGGCCGATGATATATCGTGATAACTTTACCAACCAAATTTTGTTTGATTTGATTTGATTTATTGATTTACTATTGTTTCGATTATTTGTTTCTCTTTTATTTTTGTATTGCAGTAATAGAATATTGTAAGCAGCTAGGAGAGTCCGGCAGTAATTTCCCACAATGGCAGAGTATGTGCGTTGGTAACGGTACGAGCTTGTATTTAACAATATTTCCAAATCTAAATAAAAATGTATGAGAAATAGTATGCTCATTCTATGAATAATAATAATCCACCTCTCAGTTTTTCAATTCAACACCTCTATCACATAGTCATGAAATTGAGAAAAATCAAGGAAGACAAACTTTAAAAATCGGCTAGATAATATTTCTTTCGATGTAATCTATACCACCTCCGTTACCAGCCTCAAAATTATCAATGCCATTTTTAACGTAATTATTAAGTTAATAATAGCAATACTTTTAACGCTGATAAATGACTCGTGGATGTGCAGTACAGGCATAAATAATTTTATTGGCAATATTTACGATAGTCATGATCACCGGCATTGTATTTTGTGTGTGTTGTTTTAAAGACTAAGAAATGAAGGAGTAGGCCTACTCGACAAGCAGGACACAGTGAGGCTTTTAAGTGCGCATAATTTCGGTCAAAAAGACTTTGCATATAACATATTTAAAAAATAACATTATGAAGGGCATGTTTATTTCCTTCAAGTCAAGCTCGAACAACCATAGTTGTCATTTGATTGAAGATTAACCAATACGATGATTAAATGACTAAGCATGACATGGTAACTTCCTCTGTTTTAGGATTGCCTTTTCGTATAGAGGGCGCGGAGTCATTATAATAACCTAAAATTAATTAAAATTGAGAGAATTATCCAATTTATATTCTTCCCATATGTATCTTCATACTTTTTAAAGGGTTGGGTAACATTTTACTCATAAGAGGAAAATAAAGGAACAATGCATGTTTGTTGGGTAAGAGTTTACCAACGCTGGGCAATGTTTAACGAAGGTTAGGTAGATTTCATCCAATAAACATAATATGCATCTTCCCATTTTGACCTCTTATGTTCAAAATTGTACCCAACTCTACACTGCTTTAAGAGTGCACATATACACCTTTTAATTATCCCGCTAGCAGATCACACCATATCATAATAACACTACTGTTTCTGAAATACAATCGGTGCATGCACATTGTAAGGATACGTCATTAACATACCTTAAAAGAAATAAAAATCTATATCCTTAATAAATCTTTATATTTTCCCTTTTCTTTTTTTAAACAGAAGGGTAATAAGCGCATGGAGAAGTTCGAGAGGCATACTAACTGGATCTTTTCCATGTGCCTGTGGTCAGACGTCTTCTCTGTTTGTTGAGACTTTTGTCAAATTGATGCGAGAAAAAAAATCATCCATGATCAGTCATCGCTGACCTTAATCCTTACCCGAACGAATTCATAACCTTGCCTCTAAAATATATATAATCCATTTTAAATCTCATTTCAAAGTAAAGTATCAATATGTCTACATGTAGCCCAATATAGTTTTGTGTTGACAACAGGTTGTTCAATTCACTGGAAATTTGATTGTTTGAAATAATGCATTGAAGAGTACAATTTTGTACATGTGCTTCAAATGTACAGAAAACGTGCAAAGGAAACCATTGAGATGTATACATTAATAGAAATCAATGATCTAAACCACGGGTGGCCAACCCGCGGCCCGCGAGCTATTCTGGTGCGGCCCGCGGAGCATTGAAGAAGTGATAATAAAAATATCTCATAAATGAAATGCGGCCCGCATAGCAGCGATGAAATAGGGTAAAACATATATTGAATCGTTAAAACGTGAATTGAAACGTTGTTGATACAAAATTCCTCAAATTGATCATTGACATTAACACCCGGGGTGGGGTACTCACATAATAGGACATACGGGGTGTGCCACTCTAATGGGTGACTTTATCACAAAAAATCCCTAAACATGGGTCCCATTTCTAACAAAAAATACCATTCAAAATGGGTCCGTTTCTTCAAAATTTTCAAAATGTTCATGCAAACACTCGAAAAACATCCGAAAAACACCCGAATATTTTGGAAAATGGGAAATGAGAAAATGCCCCCTAATAATGGGTAGGGGTTTCAAGGCTTGAGCGGCACATCCCCGTCCAAACCAACTCTGAGTATCCCCCCCCCCCCCCCCCCGGGCATTAACATCACTCTCCGTGTTAATTTCAATTTGTACATATACACATTAATGTTGTGAATCGAGAAATATGTTTGAAATGCCATACTTGTCTTGAAACTTACAGCCCTTTCTCCCGCCGTTGAATTTTCTCATGAATCTTAATCGTAAACTGGATAGTCCCCTTCCCTTTGCATGCACCGCGTTCAATGAGATTTTTTCTTCACTGATTTTGTTGTTTGCTTGTTTGTTTTTGCAAAATTGCAGGTGTGTACACGTATTACATGGGTGTTTTTTTTTTTTTTTGGGGGGGGGGAGACTACCTTTATGGCCCGCCAAGTTATGCCAATCGTTAGCTGTGGCCCGCGAGCTTTAAAAGGTTGGCCACCCGTGATCTAAACAGTATGTTCCGATTGTAAATTGTCAAGTCTTTATTCAGCTGCTTTATTCGCTGACATATTGTGCACAAAATGGTCTCATTAAATGGAATGACGTAATAATTCCTCCTCGGGTAATATTTACTTTTGTTCATGTCGTGAGAGGGATAACTATGGAAAATAAAAGGGAGAGAGAGAGAGAGAGAGAGAATGAGAGAGAATAAGAGAGTGAGAGAGAGGGGCAGAGAGAGAGTGAGAGTGAAAGAGAGAGAGAGAGAGAGAGAAAGAGGGGAGGGATAGACAGGGATCAGGCATACCAGAGACGGAGATACGAGGGAGAGAGAGAGAGAGAGAGAGATGAGGCAGGGAAATCTATGTCATGTTTAGTTAAAGACAAACCTCTTCAGAAATTAATAGATGATATTCAAGCATTAGTTAATGCTTTTGTTATTATTGCTAATATATATTCATATTAAAGACCTTTTTAGACAACAGTCTGTTTGGTCTTTTAATCGACTGCTTGTTAAGCAAATAAACAAACATGAACAAATCGGAAGGTCATAAACTATGCATAATTTAACTGATGGGCAATAAAACTAACATTGTCTGCAGTTCCCTGGAATTACATATTCGTTCCCTTATTTTGTTCAGTCCTTTTGGCTGCTATTCGATCATCATGTTGTTTAATAAAATGTGTTTTAATGGTACAAGTAATTAAAAGTCTGATAGTTATTCTTAAGTAGCCTTTAGAATTCTGGTTTGGTTTTCTTATGTTAACCCCTGTTTCCGCGACTGGAATTCTCTACCGAAATGGTAGCGCCCAATCACCGAACGTATCCTCGCCTGACGTCAGCATAATAGTATTCATCACACACACACACACACACACGCACACACACGCACACACACGCACACGCACACACACACACACACACAGTAAACTCTACGTAGTACGAACATCGACATACTAAGAATGACGTACGGGCTAACGAGTTGGACTGGTTCATTTTATATGCAGGGAAAGTCAAATTATCTCACTTAAAATAAAAACTTATTGTATTGCCCCTTGCGACCGACCCAAAAATCTGAAAATCTACGGTCGGCATTTTAAAAATAAACCGTTTTTTAGATTTATTTATTATTAATGAATAAAAAAAAAATGTATTGGGATAAATGGCATAAATGAATTAAATCAAATCATTCCCAAATTCTCACTCGTCTTCTGCCGTAGTTTCAAAATCCTACTAAGTACTAGCGTAAACATCTCGATCAACACAACATTGCTAACCATGGATTATTATGAGGTGAAAAAGATATGAATGGAATGATGACGCTGAAACACATGTTTTAAAGCATTAATAACTGAGAAATATCAGCCAAAAGAGGGCGACAAAAAAAAGTTTAAAAAAAACTTTCCGACCGACCGACCCATGTTTTGGCACCCAAAGGGCAATACAACAAGTTTTTATTTTAGGCCTTATGATAGTTAGCTTAGGTCAACAAATACTCGGGAGCGCCAGGAGTGTCAACTCTGACTGACATGAGCGCTATACAAAAACCCATTATTATTATTATCATTATGTTCATCTCATAAGCAAAACTTATTTACGTCTTTTACCTTTTCTTACATGTTTTGATAATGAACAAATCACGAACGAAGCCAATTGGGGGAAGGCCGTTCTGATTGGTCAAATAAATCCAAAGTTATGAATAATCCATGCAGAGCAGTAGGAGTCAAAATCTAAAAGGCCCTCGCGGCTAACGTTAACGCCCCTTAACGCCACTCGATCGCGTGTTCACCCTAGGTCTCTAGATTTATCTCAGACACTGACATGATTGGGGTGGAAAATAGTCAGAGTCACGAGGCCTTGTCAAGAGGCTAGACCCACCCCTGTTTGGTCCCTCCGCTCCCTCGCCGCTAAAGCCTCACTCTGTCGCGTGATCGTATATATTTCACCCCATGTCATTGTGTGCCCCCCCCCCCCCCCTCGGTAAGAAATTCCTGGATCTGCCAATGATGCCCATACCCCTTGATCCCCCGCCGGGGCTTCGCCCCTGGACCCCACTTTGAAAAAACGTTCAGCGGGGCCTGCATGTAAGAGTGGGGGTGATGCGAATTTGTTTTGTCTGCCCCCCGCCCCACCCCCGAATTTTTTTTTATAGTAAAAACGGATTAGTAGGCACTTATCAGAAGGGAACAGGACAGTTATTAGAAAAGAAAAGGTGCAAAGTAAAAGGGTAATTATCAGAGGTGAAAATGGGGCATTTGTTGAAGTAAAAAGGCACCTGTGAGATTTTAATAGGGGGAATTAATCGGATGTAAAAGGGGGCATTGAGAAAAGGTGAAAGGCTTATAAGAAAAAGGTTAAGAGGCACTTATCGAAGACAATATGGTAGGCCTAATTATTGGAAAGGATAAGGGCACTGGTCAGAAGGAAAAAGTACACTTTTTTAAAAAGAAAAGGGGCACGAGTCAAAGTTAGAAAAAAGGGCAAAAGTATCAGCTGTGAAAGGGGAATTTCTCGCACCTGAAAAGAAGACGTCACCAGAAATGAGAAGGGGCATTGTTGAGAATGGAAAAGGGGCGCCTATTTATAAAAGAAAAGGAGAAACCTGTCAGAAAGTTTGATAGTGGCATGGCGTGAAAAAGGGGCATTTATGAGAAGGAAAGGGGCACTCATCAAAAAAGAAAAGGAAGCACTTATCAGGAGAGGAAGAGCAGGGGCGGATCCAGCCGGCGGCAGGGGAGGGGGCCCAAATCGTGAGAAAATATTTAGCGACGAAACAGCCAGCCGGTGGATAAGCTGGGGAGGGGGTGGGGGGTATGTAGTGAGCAACAATAACTTTTTGTTTGCCCTCGAAAATTTGAAAATTCGCACCCCCCCCCCCCCCCCTTGAGGCCAAGGGGAGGGGGCCCGTCACCAAATAAAGGTAAAATTAAGGTGTTTTTACCTGTTTTCCCCAGGGGATGGCCCCTCCCTGGATCCGCCACTGGGGAAGAGGACAATTATTAATATTATACAAAAGGACAATGGGCACTCGTCAAATTAAAAGGACCTGTCAGATTAGAATAGGGGCAATTATCAAAGGTGCAGGGGGTACTTCTCAGATGTAGAAAGGGGTATTTCTCTCACCTGAAAAGGGGCACTTACCTATGAGAATGAGATCGCTACATCTATGCGAATATCAAATTGGCAATTTGTTCAACGAATTATGACGTATATAGTCACCGCGTACTTTCCCGCTTGTCGCGTACAAAAATATCACTAATTTTCTGTTTTTCTTCCATGTACTTTCACCCTAGTTGAAACACTATTCAAAATATGTTATGGAGAGTATATAATTGCCGCCACTCTAAAAAGAAAAGATCATCACGAGTTATACACTTTTGACAAATTTTAAATTCTTTTCAATTTAGCCCATATTATCGATTCAGCCAATTTGAAGAAACCATAGTTATTGAAACTTTCAAAAAGGCAAAATTTTCTTAATTTTGTCCGATTTCATCACATTTTCACTAGTCTGCTTTTTTGATTTTTTTTTTCTTTCTTTTTGAGTGAGTTGTTTGCTACAAGGGTTCTGTTTCACTTAACTTAACAAAACTAATCAAATCAAATCAAAATCAATTTAAAAGACTGACTTAAGAAAATAAATAAATGAGAACAAATTAAATAAAAAGCGAAAGGAAATAACATAAAATAGATTAATGGAAGTTGGGATTTTGTAGTGCTTATAATACATCCACAGGGGCATCCAAATATATCAAAATTGTAAAAAATCACCATCCAGCCAATTTTCAAATTTACCAAAACGTTGTATTACCTTTAATGTAAGATTTAAAGGCACACTGCCATACTTGTAGCTACTTGCTCCCTCTATATAGAAAACTTCCCCAATCGGTGCCTGTTGGTCCCCCATGATCCTCTTTTTCTTATGTTAAATGAGAGCTGAGTTAATGAGATAGCCACCTGTCACAGTGACCTCGATGGCTCGCTGTGTGGTCTAATCCCTTCTTGCCCAGTAGTGGTGACGGTCTTTAAGATAAATGATTTTGGCTAATTGAATCCGTAGTCTCGCTTTGATGACATGGACTGAAACCGATCGCCCTCTTGCGACATTGTTGTGACATTCATATTGTTTTCGAGTCGTTATTCGTACGTACGTGTCACGCCTTCTTAGCTTTTCGGCAAACGTCAATTCTTCACTTGCACTTCACATACTTGATGCGTTTAATGTTCTGACATCCCGAAGGTATGTATGGTTACATTTTAAACGTCAATTTCAACTATACAGATACATCTTATTAAAATAAGGAATGTCGTTATGGTCGTTGAAAATTACTCGAGATCTAGACAGAGCTACGGTCTACTCTACACTTACTAAGGCGGCACTAACTGCAGGGAGCTCCCACGCCGGTGGCGAAGGCGTCCGTCGGAGCTCCAGACTACCTACCCAGAGCTTGATTAAAAAACAAAATAATTTAAACAGCGGGTTGGGTCGCATTTTTTTTCGCAATGTAAAGATGTAGTATCTCTAGATCTAGTAATTACAGTTTTGACTTACAATGTTTTTCTACTCCTCTGGGCATCTTTCCAGCCACTTGAAATTATAATTTGAAGAAGTCTTTGATAGGGAAAAAGGGTGATTCTTCGTCATAACCCGATGATTCATCCATGTTAATTGAATTGAATTGAAAATTTATTGTCCCTTACGGGAAATTCTTTTTTCACTGGTTTAACAGTCTTTGTACATATATACATAATACAGGAACAATACATAATACAATAATTATCAAATGTACATCGTTACAAACGTAGTTACATTTTGAAAGTGATTGTTGCAATGGAAACGGAACAAAACGAATACATGATTGCAGTAGACTATAACATAAACATGGCATTCCAGGTGAAAAATTCGAACATTAAACTTGCTGTTTATTTGAGAATATAGGTGAGTTTAATATTATGAGCCCTAGCGAAAATTAAATTCAGAACAAAGTATAAGTTGAGACCAGTATTTACGTTTGAGTTCCAGACCTCCGGGCTTGTGCATTGAAGTGGTGAATGGCGTTGGGAACAAACATAGCTGCATTACTAATACTATCCTGGCTGTATTAAATGCTGTGCTATTATATAGACCCTCTATACCTTGGAAGTAGGCATTTAAAGTTTAAAAAATTATTTGCCTCTCGTTATCATTCGGATGAAGAATCCATATTTTGACACATGTTTAGTGGCGCTATACAGCAATCGACGACCATGGACAAGCGAAGGACTCCTCTGGGTCAAATTGTTTTTTTCTTGATGACCAAAATTTCAACAAATTAGATTTAAAGCTGTTTAGTGACGTGCTCTTTACAACTACAGAGGAGAGGTTGTTCCATTCATTGATACATCTCTGTGAAAATGATCCATGTCTAAGCTTTGAGTAGACTTTCTTCTTAGCGATCTTGTATCGATGGCCACGGGTTCTATTATCAGTTGGATGGTCAAAGAAGTGTGCTAGATCCAGTTCATCTACATGTAGGTAGGGAGGCCAATGCCCAAATCTAACTTTTTAATTACTAATTTGTTTATAATAAAACAAACATTAAAAGAAAGCATTTTCTTTCACTAAAAAAACTCACCCATCTGCCGACTCCAGAAGTTCCATAAAATAGGAGATATCCAGCTACAGTAGTTCCTATGAGCTTCCTTCTACGCCTGGCCGTACGTAAGAGCCTTGAAACAATCAATTTCATGGTCCCAAAAATTACGTCGAGAATTAGACAGGCCCGAGGGAATGGGCGTGTCATCATGGTCATTGCCCGGACAACAAGTTCAAAACTTCGCGCGAAAGTACATTCATCATCACCGGCTAGCCCTGAATTAGTCGCACACACCGACAGTACTACAGGCCGTCCAGGTACGGTAATTGCATGCAAGCCGCAATCGAGCCATGCTAGCCATGCCATGGCATGGAGGGTCAAAACATAATGAGAGAAAGCTCGAAAGCCACTTATTGTAAATTAAGAAAATGATTGAAATAAATAAATAGGCCTACCTTAGTTTTGATATGTATTCCAATTATTTCCTCATGAGTAAAGATCAATCTGACACTGCATTATCAACGATCAATAAATCCAACTTGCACAGTTGTAGCGAACACAATACGGAATCAAACATAGTCAATAGGACTGCACGCATTGATAGACGTGTACTGACGGAGATATTTCTCTCCCTCTCTCTCTCTCTCTCTCTCTCTCACTAACCATATATGATATCATACACTAAAACACACGTTCAAATCATGGCATTCATTACACTTCTCAATTGGAGTATAGACTGCTCACGTAGACTTTTTTTTTTTTTACTGAAATGTCTTTTTTTACACTTCTCATACATTACTGCACGACACTGGTGTCTAGTGCTGAGAATAAGGTACTATGTGTGAGACTACGTCAAATTTGTTTTGCGCGCGATGAGACCGGAGCTCATACATATTCATATTATGATGTCGCAAGACTTCTATTTGGGGCTGGAACAATGAGGTCTCTGTTCACAGTTTTCCTTCTCAATTTGAGATGGCTCTAGCTATGGGGCTCAAACCAACGCAAGATTGACAAAAACATCGCACTCTATCTACCTTTGAATGTGCAGTTTGTAAAAATCTGCAATTAAAAAGATATAATCTTTTTTCTTTATATTTTCTAGTTGTTAAAAGTGACATTTGTGCACATCTGATATGTTAATCTCTATCAAAAGTTCTTTGATATTAAATTGATTCCATATTTTTAGGCACTACCTTCAGTCATTGAGAAGGATTTTAGTGAGCTAACCTCATCGCCCTCTAGGACCCGTCTAGTTTCTCTTGTGCGTCCGTTATTTTCGTCTGCTAGCCCAATTATTGGAATAAAATACGTCAAAATCTGCAAGATCGTCAATAAATGGTGAAAGACCGTTACAGATCCGTGATAACCGGTGTACGTGTTGTGGAGTGTGTAATTGTGTATTTGTTATACATTTTATTCCATAGATATTTTTTTTCTTTTTTTTCCCCTTTTTTTTTCTTCTGGTAATTTTCTGACTTGGACGACGAGCACACAAATCGTAGGCGTAGAAGCCTTATGCCCGGGCATTGGCCTCCTTAATGTAGGCCATGCATTATATCTGTATCATGTCTGCTTTATGGCGTCTGTAGGCAAGAGATGGCAAGTTGAGATGTTTTAGTCTCTTCTCGTAACTCTATTGATTCTTCTTCTTCGTCTTCTTCCTCTGTAAATGCTACTTCATACAGCGAAGATTACGCCCTGCGATACAAAACACCACTGTACAAAACTCGGCGCTAGTGTAGTTCCGTATCCATTTTTTTAGCAGTTTCATATCCATTCTTAGCAAAGGAATTATAGCCCAATTTTTTACTAGTTTTAATCATAATCATATATCACATTTTCCACCTGAATTTGGATCACATCCGACTTCTGGAAACCTCCGTTTAGGGCTTCGATGTCGACGTCGTCAGTACCGTCTCTACGCTATAGCTCTGCACCTCAAACTGAAGCTAACAGTCTAAAATTATGCAAACTTCTTGTATAGTTTATGGTATTGTGCATGTACGTCATACCATAAAGCATACACAAAGTTTGCATAATTTTGGACTGATAGCTTCAGTTTAAATTGCAAAGCTAAAGCGTAGAGACGGTACTGAACGACGACGTCGACATCAAAGCCTTAAACGGAGGTTTCCCAAAGTCGGATGTGATCCAGATTCAGGTGGAAAATGCAATATATATATAATTATGATTAAAGTTAGTAAACAATTGGGCTAAATTTCCCTTATTTAGAATGGATATTAAACTGCTAAAAAAATGGATCCAGAACTACACTAGCGCCCAAAACTCAACTGATTTCACTCAAAATCGGTACTTTAGTTAGTGACAATTGATATAACCTGAATAGCAGTACTTAATAAACTATACAATTTTTCAACGTTGATGTTAATAGAAAGAATAATTTAAAAACTCAAATTGTGAGTCTAGACTTTTCACTGACACTGTCAAACTTGCCGATCAGCCGCATCGGCATGATTGTGTGCATTTGTGTGTTGGGAGTGTATTGACTATTCATGTATTCAAATGCTGCCTATTAACACGTAGTGCAGTGCCATGCTAGAGGTCAATACGCATTAGCATTGACTCTCTATGCTTTGCTGTACGTGTCTGATCGCGCACCCGATAATGTGTCCTAAAATCATTCCCGTAGAGATTGCATGCATGCTTATGCAGTATATGTGCATTGCGCGATCATGCAAGATTGGTCAATGTTTTTATTTAAAAATCCCTATTCAAACCTTTATTTCTTGTGACCCTGAATGTGGTACTCAATGAATGAGGTGCCATATGAAAGATCAGATTAATCTCCATATTTCCAAAGGGGCGTCATCTCTGAATATGTGGTCAAAAGACAAAACAGCAATTTAACTTTAAATGCTGTCTCCATCCTAGCTCTGAAACTACACCCCGACCGATAAGTAAAGTAGTCCCAGTCGTAAGGAATATATCCATGCCCTTTTTTTTCGCTAGCCCCAAGGGATCACAGCACATGATATTACAGTTTGAAAATACTGTTGTGGGCTCTGGAGCTCTGATGCCTTCGGCATAGGTGTCAGAGCTCCCTGGGGTCCCTGGAGTTGGGTCTAGACTAACTCCAGGGAGCTCGACGCAGATGCTGAAGGCGTCGAAGCTCCAGAGACCGCTTATGACAAGGATTCAAACAGCGGGTCGGGTCACATTTTTTTCGGAATGTAAAGAGGTAGTAATTACAATTTTGGCTTACAATGCTTTTTGACTCGGCATCTTTCCAACCACTTGAAATTAAATTTAAAGAAGTCTTGGATGGGAAAAAGGGTAATTCTTTTTCCTAACCTGATGGTGCATTCATAAATGTTGTTGTTCGTCGATTCAAAATGGGGAAGAGAAAGTACGCATGTGCGGTAGCAGCAAAGCAAATATGAATATTTATGATATAGAGCGCCGTTCCCTTAAATTTGCTGAATATGCATGAATCGAAGAGACAAGGTCCTTCTCAACCTCTTGGATATTCAGAACATATTAAGCCCGGCCCTGCACCTGTTGATATTTCACACAAGAACGCCGCCGTGGACGCAAACTAAAAATTGAATTGAATTGAATTGAAGCCAAAGTATCCTTGTTGCACTGAGGCTGTAAGAGAAACTGTAGTAGGCTATGGAAACAATCTCCTCTGCTGCTTTCTTTAAAGGCATCGTTTAACAATGTTAAATCTGAGATGCATGGCCCTACGTGGTGTTATCATTGTCTGTGATATGGTGCAATATTGATGCCCTAAAAAAAAAAATCGCGCTTCAAAATGATCAAGAAGTGCCTCAAAACAATAAAAATCTTTGAGTGACCGGTTTTACCATACTCATTTTCCCCAATAGACTGTAGTGTAATGAAAACCGTTTGGCAAATGGTTTTTAAAATTTGTAATTCCGATCATAAATATCTCGATAATTGACAGGTGTTCGGCTTGTAAAATTCATGGGGTTCCTGACTGACCTAAATTTTTATAATTAAGATTGGGTTTTATGGGTTTTATTCGTAAATATCTTAACCGTAGTGCCACTGAGAAAATTACTCATGCTTTAATTTCTTCTCGCTTGGATTTTGGTAATGGCCTTTTGTTTAGTTCGCCTCACAACCTACTCGCAAAATTACAAAGATTACAGAATGCTGCTGCCCGTGTCGTGACCCTGTCCAACAAGTACAGTCACATCACACCAGTCCTCAAATCACTCCATTAATTGGTTGCCCGTAGAAAAACGTGTTGTTTTCAAGATTATTTTGCTATTATTTCACTGTATACATGGCTCTGCTCCGCAGTATAACATCGGCTTGATTAAGCATTACTTTCCTTCTAGACAGCTACGTTCTCAAAACTCTGGCTTACTTGTTACTCCTAGGGTTAAAACAAAGTGGGGGGAGCGAACCTTCGCTCATGCTGGGCCTTCATTATGGAATACTCTCCCTCAATGGATTAAGAATAGCAGTTCTGCTGAAGTTTTAAAAACAATCTTAAGAAATATCTGTTTAATTTAGCTTATAATTGATTACCATAACCTTTCATATCTGTACCTTTCCTATCGCACTTTGTATAAATGTATCATGTATGTATTTCATCTTTTGCACAAGCTGCGCCTTGAGCATTTGACTGTCAAGTGGATTTGGCGCCTTATAAATCATATGTATTATTATATTATTATTATTGCAGCATGAACTAAATCCAAGATTTTGTTTCATAATCTGAGACAAATTTACCAGATCCCTTTAATGTAAAATACAAATACAACAAATCAATTTAAGCCCGCGCCCTATCTGGCTAGCATGCAGCATGTTCAACAAAATGTCAACAAACACAGCTGGTTCCGAAATAGCATGTGTACACTGGAACCTTTTGATCATTTTCATTGGTGTTTTAATACAGTATTTTATCCCCTGTCTCCTGCTCTTGAGAATTCAATCGCCTTTTGCTCTTCTTTTCATCAACTATTCTCTGTACTCTTCATAGGGGCCGTTTCATCGGATGCTTCCAGATGCATCAGATGAAAATCAGGCCAGTTTGAAAGGGGTATGATATAGAGGGAGAGAGAGTGTGAGGGAGAGAGAGAGACAGAGATGTATATAGAGAGAGAGAGAGAGAGTGAGGGAGAGAGAGAGACAGAGACAGAGATGTATATATAGAGAGAGAGAGAGTGTGAGGGAGAGAGAGACAGAGAGACAGGAATGTTGTCCTTTGTGCTCATGCATGTGATGTAGTACATGTGATCTAGGACTCTATAAAACACATGACTGAGCTGAGTCAGCTGACTGGATATGACTTTTATTCTGAAGGAGCGAGTTTAGATCCTTTTTATAGCAGTAAATGTTGGGCAAAAGATAAATAAAGAAAAAAAAGGCAAGCGCTAGATTTATCTGGATGTAGTGATAGTGATAACTCCTTTTCTTTCCATTAGAGATGTGACCTTGTATATCTCATTACCACATTGTCTATACATGTATGTAGATTGGATAGAGAGAGAGATCGAGAGCTAGTCAACAGGTTATAATATGAGTGTCTATGTAAAGAGTACACACCTGTGCCTGGCCCTGTATTATACACGTCAGTACACACACATCAACAGCCGGCCGTGCTCAAACAACGGTCGGCGTAAAGGTCAAATATGGTAAGGTCGGCATACTGCCCATCTGAACAATAGTCATGTTTATTATATAGCTACGCCGACCTTGACGTCAAACGATTTACTCCTGGGTTTTTCCAGGAGTAACATGCTAAAACTAGAGTTTCTTCTCAATATAAACACAGCCAAAGCAATTGGTCCAAAACATATATCCAAAATCAAGCTTTAAAAGGGATCCAGAAACTTTGTCTCAAATAGCTCATGCTGCAATGATAATTATAAATCTTTAGGTCAGTCAAGAACCCATGACTTTTGCAAGCCGATCGTCTGATTATCAAGATATTTATGATCGGAATTACAAATTTTAAAAACCATTTGCCAAACGGTTTTCATAACAGTACAGTCTATTGTGGAAAACGAGTATGGTAAAACGGGTCACTCAAAAATACTCTTTTGAGGCACTTCTTGATCATTTTGAAGCGCAATTGTTTTAGGGCTTCAATATTACACCATATCGCAGACACTGATAACACGTACATGTAGGGCTGTGCATCTCAGATTTAACATTGTTAAACGATGCCTTTAATGATAAGCTTTGTAAAAAAATCCTTATTATTTTATATTGTTATATACATTTATTATACATGTATATCATATATTTATTAGACCAAATGGTAAACAAAACTATATTTAAAACTGATTACTAACATATGAAATGATAATGGATTTCTCTCTCTATCTCTCTCTCTCTCACTTTCTCTCTCTCTCTCATCCTCCTCTAAAACCCTCCTATAGAGCCTTGTCTTTCCACTCAGTTAATGGTGATTTATAGCCTTGCATTTTGTATTTGATTGGCTCTCATATGAAGCATTGTATATGATTGGTTTAATCATGTATGTGTACTATAGCTTTTCTGTAGTTTTGGTAAAGATTGGATCTGAGTGTTTTAATAGGCTAGGACAAATTGATTGATCACCAGTAGAAATATAATTCCTAATTGTGAGCATTGAATCAGAATAAGTACATGTTCAGGTACAGGTACATGTCAAAGTAAGTACATGTACAGGTACAGGTATGTCAAAGTACATGTAAGTACATGTACAGGTACAGGTATGTCAAAGTATTTACATGTACAGTAGACCCGCATAAATTATCTTTAGTCCCCTGCTTAGACTGGTGTGAGTTATTAAGACTAGTACATGCAGATTACACAGGATATAACACTGTAACTAAGTGGGTACCATTCTATTGTTCACATGGGATATTGAGTGGGTACCATCATGGTGGTCGTTAGATGGTCATTTCCTGGAATTAATTAAGTAGGCATTCCAGTATGGTTATACTATGAGATGTATTTAATCATAACATACATGTACAGTAATTCTGATCTACCGGTATTCTGATCTACCGGTATTCTGATCTACCGGTATTCATTATAATCAAAGATCATTAGATGTCAGGCTTGATACAGTTGTCTTATAATACAAATTAATGATAATAATAATGGTTTATTTCAATTCAAGAGATTCAATTCAAGAGTCATCAACATACAGCAATATTAAGATAATTTAAACATTATTGGCAAATGTGGCAAGGAAAATAAGTAAGTTTGCCACAGTACATATACGCGATATAACTGACAGAAAATGTGATATCGAATGTATAAGATTAGTTGCTTCCTGGTTTACAAAGTGATGAGCATGACATTTATAATTATTAAGATGTAATAATATATGTCATGAACAACAATACGTTAAAGCAATTACATAACATTATAAGTGGTTAAATAATATATCAATATAAAATATCATAATGAAAGAGATGAAGTCAAATATGGTTTTCATAAAGAATATTCAAAAGGTAGAGGAGTGGAAGATATGGTTGCATTTATAAAATCAGTGATTTGAGAGATAACATTTATAACTTCCAGAGATACGCAACTATCACTGTGACACAAAGAATGAGACCAATGATCACAATTCATTTAGAAGTTAGAACCCTTACAATAAATAGGATTGGGCTAGCCGCTACATCGATACATACCTTTCAGTCATGCATCTTATAGGGTAGAATTTGCTTGGGTTTCTGAGTTGCCTAGTTTGATTTGGCATGGCTTGGGGCAGCCAGTTTTTTAACTCGGGGGATAGGACCTTTATTGACTCTGATACAATTATCAGAACGTCTATCTTCAAGAGTTTGGGATTGCGTGACATAGGGGCATTATCATACATTGGGTACTCAGAGCCTAAAATGAGTCTGAACCCTTTCTATCAGGGGTATTTGTCTTTGGGTGATGCGCGGATGCCAGTCAGGTACAGCATACTCTACCAATGGTCTTCGTATGTTTAATCAGCTGCTCCTTGCAGTGCTCTCCGTACAGTGTTATCTATGCAATGCCCTCTGCGTGTAGTGCGCTCTATGTTGGGCGCACCTATACAGGGCGCATCCTCATTTTGAGTCGTCTATTCCCTGTACTACTGATCTCCATTGTCTAGCAAACACAGTGTAAGACTGAGAGCCATGGCCTCTGCCAGACCCTCTCAGTGCTGTGTCACGTAGCATGTTACAGCTCACTATACATACCGTAGATGGTCTATGATCTGCCTTGAGGCGCGACCTATTCCCACAGTCAATGCAGAGTCGGTATATGTCAATGTACAACTGTATATATTGCTCAGTCCTGTTTGCCTTACCTCACAATCCTTGTTTGTAGTCTGTAAAGGCCTTACCACATCATCAACAGAAGTCCAGAATCCAGTAGGGAGTGACTTAGATGGGTCAAGTTTATCCCTGACCGGAGATTGTCATGTCTGGATGTACATGTAGTGCTGGCTCCTGGAGGAGAGAGAGAGAAGAGATGAAACTGACCGGTTTCACAATTTTCACTAAATTACCTGATTCTTCCGAAAACAAGCAAGTCATAGATGTACATGTACAATTCTTTTCTATTTTGTTTTATTCATTCTCTCTACAGATACAAACTATCTAATCATGGATATAACCACTCTACGTAACAAACTCTCTCAGCTCGGTCAAGAACATCTCTTAGAATTCTGGGATGACCCTGAACTTACAGATGACCTCCGAAAGTCTCTTTACGATGACATCACAAGCACCAACATAGAGGAGGTTCTGAAGTTCTTTGAGACGTCTTCATCTAACCTGAATAACACTGAGAAGGTGGATGAGCGGATGGAACCGATCCCATCAGAACTCTTTGGCTCTGTAACACGGTCCGGAAAGAACTTGGATCGATGGTACAAAGATGGTAAGCTAATTCAATCCAATCCCAAAGATATTTGATATAGCGCCTTTTCCTTGCAGTTACAAAGCGCTGCACATACATGTACGCTCCACAATGTTTGGGCCAATTTTTCATCAACGCTGATTCTCGCTCATTTTAAGCCCAGCCACTGCTCATCACCCTGTGCAGTTTGACCCAGGAAGTATAGGTCAACTTCGCTGTATGCTTTTTGTCTGTGTTTACGGTTGACTGTCGGTCAAACCGGCAGCAGGCCACAATAATGATATCATAGAATCATGATTGAGATCTCCGTTCGTTCAAGCGACTTTTAGCGACCCAAAACGCACCTTGTTCATCGTTTCATGTTTGTGTTTTTAAACACGTTTATTTTTACGACCGACAAAAAATCGCCTTAACGTGACCATGTTTTAAACTAAACGTCTTTGAAAACCGTGATGCTAGGGTGAAAAAGTGTCGATTGAATGCACCAATAAAATAAATAATTCATGTTTATTTCCTTGTTCTCCAAGGTTTAAAACAGATCTCCCAGGGCAAGGTTGGTGTGCTTCTATTGGCCGGAGGTCAAGGTACGCGTCTAGGGGTCAAGTATCCTAAAGGGATGTACAACGTAGGTCTGCCTTCAGAGAAGACTCTCTATCAGCTACAAGCAGAACGCATCCTAAAAGCACAGGAGCTGGCCCTAGACCTCACAGGAGAGAAAGGAGTTATACCATGGTATGATAACACACTCAGTGTCTTCTCATAGCTTTGGGATAAGTGAGTGGGTTGGTAGAAGCACAGGAGCTAGCCCTAGAGCTCACAGGAGAGAAAGGAGTTATACCATGGTATGATAACACACTCAGTGTCTTCTCATAGCTTTGGGATAAGTGAGTGGGTTGGTAGAAGCACAGGAGCTAGCCCTAGAGCTCACAGGAGAGAAAGGAGTTATACCATGGTATGATAACACACTCATAGGGCGTGTTCACACCACAAGGGGGGACCGTGGGCGGACCGTGGATCGCGCTATCGTAGCGCGACCCACGGTCCGCCCATTGGCATTCGCCGGATCCACACCGCAGTGCGGTCTATCGTAGCACCCCCTTGTCATGAGGCGTGACGTCATGAGGTCAGAGCGGCAAAGATTTTGCGCGCTATTACGAACTAGGAGTGTTGAATTGTACCGATTCAGATTCAAATCGCACCAAAATAGAATGAGTATAAAATTCCCCGCGTGTAGAATGATGACTTCCGGCGTGCTATCGTAGCTCGGGTTCACACTGGGAGAGATAGACCGCGCTATCTCTCGTGGACCACCTCTAAGAGGTGCTCCAGTGGCACGCTGTTTTAGCTCGCCGTGGCTCGCTGTTGGGCGGACCGAAACGACGTTGTACCTTCCACACCTTCTGCCGGTGTGAACAGCCTCATAGAGTACCTAAGTGTGACGTCATATCCCCCCCCCCCCCCTTGTTCAGGTTACTGGTTCCAAACAAAAGAGCCTAGGCATAAGGTTCACTACCACATCTTTCAAGCAACGTGTTGGAGCAGGGCACATTCAATGTTTGGCATTGATGTGATTGCCACGCCATTGTTTGATACCAGCAATCTTGACAACGTTGGTAATATGACGTCACACTTCGGTACTCTATCGTCTTCTCATAGCTTTGGGATAAGTGGGTGGGATGTTTGGTGATTGGACAATTTACTTTGATGCCTCGCTTTCAGCTGTGGTATTTTTATGCTACATATAACTTTTTATTTTTTGTTTTTTTAGTGTTCTCCAGAGTTCAGACTCAATTAGTTTTTTAGTATAAGTTTATAATTTGAGTCATTATATCACTCTTCATGATGTTAAACTCCTATTTCTATATACAGTATCAAGCTCAAAAATACAAAATAGTTGGCAGTT
This sequence comes from Strongylocentrotus droebachiensis, assembly GCA_035222895.1. NCBI lineage: Eukaryota > Metazoa > Echinodermata > Echinoidea > Camarodonta > Strongylocentrotidae > Strongylocentrotus > Strongylocentrotus droebachiensis. Next base: position 27,838 of record JAVYIG010008306.1, read on the forward strand.
TGTACATTTGATCGCATTTTGGACACTTTTAATTGCAGGGTTAAAATAATCTGGGTATTGAGTTGGCAACAGGCACTTCAATAAAAATATGTACTAAGTTAAGCCAGGCTTAACTTAGTACGCGCTATCAGAATACCACCCCTTTTTATCTTGCAGGTATATGATGACCAGTGAGCACACCAAGGAGCCAACTAGAGAGTTCTTCAAGCAACATGATTATTTTGGTATCGGTGAAGAAGATCTTGTGCTGTTTGAGCAGGAGATGCTTCCATGTGTGTCCTTTGAAGGAAAGATCATCTTGGATCAGAAGAACAAGATCTCTAGAGCACCAGGCAAGTCTTACAATGGTGTCTCTATTTTAAATCAAAACTATAAGATAATAGGAATAGTGTCCTTTGAAGGAATGATGCTAATATAATTGAAATGAATTTGGGTTGAATTGAATGATATCATGCAAATATGTTGAAGTAACCCCTTGAAAGTCTGTCATCACAAAAATGGTGTCTCCATTTCAAATCAAAACTTCATGTATAAGATAATAGGAATGGTTTCATGATTCTAATATAATTGAAATAATTGCACCACCTGCACCCTGCACATTGTAGTGCACAGAGAACAACCACCATCACTTCACCAACAGCACGCAACACAGCACAGCCCTCTCCAGGACAGCATTCACGCTTTTGGGAGAATAATTCTTCAAGATTCAAGATTCAAGAAATGAATTTGAGTTGAATTGAATTGAATGATATCATCCACAAATGTTGAATGAAATATCCCCTCCCATTTGGGAATGGTATGAAGACTTTACTTTTCATATTTGGGTTATCAAATCAAATTATTAAAAAATGTCAACACTTTTTAAAGTAGCTTATTTTCACATTGATCTTTATTCCTTCCCCATATCTTGTACATGTAATGTTATTGAGATTTGACTTTTCACCTCTCTGTTTGTGAGTTTAACTTTCCCCCTACATTACTTACCTTTTTATGTTTTAATGTTGATGTTTATTAACTGATGTAGATTTTCACTGTTCTTTTAAGCTTATGTATCTGTTTTTTATTTGCTCTATGTGTCAAATGTGTACAATGTATTCTCTTACCTTGTATATTTTTCTGGTTTTTAATGTGGAAAATAAATGAAATTTAATGAAATTTCCTCTCTCATTCTCTCTGATCGTATCAGATGGTAATGGAGGTCTCTACCGCGCCTTAGGGAACTGTAAGATCTTAGCTGACATGGAGAGAAGAGGAGTCCAGTATGTACATGTCTACTGTGTAGATAATATCCTTGTCAAGATGGCTGATCCTACATTCATCGGATTCTGCATTGATAAAGGGGCAAACTGTGGCGCTAAGGTAAGTACAGAAACCCCAAGTTTAACTGATGATATCTCAGTTGTTACCGTGGCAATAATATATGATTGCAGGGCCTTCATGGAGAATAGTATTATTACTGACGAGGCTACCCTAGGTAAAGTAAAGTTCTTCTTCTTCAAGATTCAAGATTCAAATGAGGTTTTATCCACGACTTGTCAAAAAGTCCAAAGACTAAAAATGCAAGTTTATATCAAACATACAATCATATAAAAAAAAAAGCATTCAAAAACATATATTTCTTCTTCCTCTTCCTCTTCTTCTGCTTCTCCTTCTTCTTCTCCTACTTTTTCTTGATTTTCTTCTTCTTCTTCTTCCTCTTCTTCTTTTTCTTCTTCCTCTTCTTTCTCTTCTTCTTCTTCTTCTTCTTCTCCTTCCTTTTCTTCTTCCTCTTCTTCTTCTTCTTCTTCCTCTTCTTCTTCTTCTTCTTCTTCTTCTTCTCCTTCCTTTTCTTCTTTCTCTTCTTCTTCTTCTTCTTCCTCTTCTTCTTTTTCTTCTTCCTCTTCTTTCTCTTCTTTTTGTTTTCTTCTTCTTCTTCTTCTTCTTCTTCTTCTTCCTCTTCTTCTTTTTCTTCTTCCTCTTCTTTCTCTTCTTTTTGTTTTCTTCTTCTTCTTCTTCTTCTTCTCCTTCTTTTTTTATTTCCTCTTCTTTCTCTTCTTTTTCTTCTTCTTCTCCTTCTTCTTCTCCTTCTTCTTTTTCTCCTTCTTCTCCTTCTTCTTCTTCTCCTTCTTCTCCTTCTTATTCTTCTTTATCTTCTTCCTCTTCTTTCTCTTCTTCTTTTTCTTTTCCTTCTTCTACTTCTCCTTCTTCTTCTTCTACTTCTTCTCCTTCTTCTTCTTCTTCTTCTCCTTCTTCTTCTTCTTCTCCTTCTTCTTTTCCTTCTTCTTCTTCTTCTTCTTCTTCTTCTTCATAGCATTTGTTTAGTTTTTCTCTGATCAACAATGCCCCTTTATGATCATGTGATTTGAGGTTGCACAAGATAACTTTTGATAATTAGGGGCAGGTTTGGAGTAAGATTCTGGACAGAGTGATTTCATTGTATCCATTCATCACCCACATGAACTTCATAAATATGTTTATAATACATTACTAATGTTCTCGCTATGTATGTGTACTTGATTAGGTTGTAGAGAAGGCGTACCCTACGGAGCCAGTGGGGGTTGTATGTAGAGTAGATGGTCACTATCAGGTGGTAGAGTACAGTGAGATCACTCTACCTACGGCTGAGAAGAGGAGTGAAGATGGCCGACTCACGTTCAGCGCTGGGAACATCTGTAATCATTTCTTCACAACCGAATTCCTCAAGTCTGTCGTGAAGTAAGTTTGTAGATCACTCTCATGTCATTAGCTATCTAGGGGGGTGTTTCACAAAGACTTAGATCAACCCAAGTCTGTCATGAAGTAAGTTTGTAGATCACTCTCATGTCATTAGCTATCTAGGGGGGTGTTTCACAAAGACTTAGATCAACCCAAGTCTGTCATGAAGTAAGTTTGTAGATCACTCTCATGTCATTAGCTATCTAGGGGGTGTTTCACAAAGACTAAGATCGACCCAAGTCTGTGGTGAAGTAAGTTTGTAGATCCCTCTCATATCATTAGCTATCTAGGGGGGTGTTTCACAAAGACTAAGATCAACCCAAGTCTGTTGTGAAGTAAGTTTGTAGATCACTCTCATGTCATTAGCTATCTAGGGGGTGTTTCACAAAGACTTAGATCAACCCAAGTCTGTTGTGAAGTAAGTTTGTAGATCACTCTCATGTCATTAGCTATCTAGGGGGGTGTTTCACAAAGACTTAGATCAACCCAAGTCTGTCATGAAGTAAGTTTTTAGATCACTCTCATATCATTAGCTATCTAGGGGGGTGTTTCACAAAGACTTAGATCAACCCAAGTCTGTCAAGTAAGTTTGTAGATCCCTCTTATGTCATTAGCTATCTAGGGGGGTGTTTCACAAAGACTAAGATCAACCCAAGTCTGTTGTGAAGTAAGTTTGTAGATCACTCTCATGTCATTAGCTATCTAGGGGGGTGTTTCACAAAGACTAAGATCAACCCAAGTCTGTCATGAAGTAAGTTTGTAGATCACTCTCATGTCATTAGCTATCTAGGGGGGTGTTTCACAAAGACTTGGATCAACCCAAGTCTGTCAAGTAAGTTTGTAGATCACTCTCATATCATTAGCTATCTAGGGGGGTGTTTCACAAAGACTAAGATCAACCCAAGTCTGTCGTGAAGTAAGTTTGTAGATCACTCTCATATCATTAGCTATCTAGGGGGGTGTTTCACAAAGACTAAGATCAACCCAAGTCTGTTGTGAAGTAAGTTTGTAGATCCCTCTTATGTCATTAGCTATCTAGGGGGGTGTTTCACAAAGACTAAGATCAACCCAAGTCTGTTGTGAAGTAAGTTTGTAGATCACTCTCATGTCATTAGCTATCTAGGGGGGTGTTTCACAAAGACTAAGATCAACCCAAGTCTGTCATGAAGTAAGTTTGTAGATCACTCTCATGTCATTAGCTATCTAGGGGGGTGTTTCACAAAGACTTGGATCAACCCAAGTCTGTCAAGTAAGTTTGTAGATCACTCTCATATCATTAGCTATCTAGGGGGGTGTTTCACAAAGACTAAGATCAACCCAAGTCTGTCGTGAAGTAAGTTTGTAGATCACTCTCATATCATTAGCTATCTAGGGGGGTGTTTCACAAAGACTAAGATCAACCCAAGTCTGTTGTGAAGTAAGTTTGTAGATCCCTCTTATGTCATTAGCTATCTAGGGGGGTGTTTCACAAAGACTAAGATCAACCCAAGTCTGTTGTGAAGTAAGTTTGTAGATCACTCTCATGTCATTAGCTATCTAGGGGGGTGTTTCACAAAGACTTAGATCAACTCAAGTCTGTTGTGAAGTAAGTTTGTAGATCACTCTTATGTCATTAGCTATCTAGGGGGGTGTTTCACAAAGACTAAGATCAACTCAAGTCTGTCGTGAAGTAAGTTTGTAGATCACTCTCATATCATTAGCTATCTAGGGGGGTGTTTCACAAAGACTTAGATCAACTCAAGTCTGTTGTGAAGTAAGTTTGTAGATCACTCTCATATCATTAGCTATCTAGGGGGGTGTTTCACAAAGACTAAGATCAACTCAAGTCTGTTGTGAAGTAAGTTTGTAGATCACTCTCATATTATTAGCTATCTAGGGGGGAGTTTCACAAAGACTTAGATCAACTCAAGTCTGTCGTGAAGTAAGTTTGTAGATCACTCTCATATCATTAGCTATCTAGGGGGGTGTTTCACAAAGACTTAGATCAACTCAAGTTGGACGTGAACTATGGCAGGCCATTCATGCCACTGGTTGCTCTCTCCATTCCTGGCATTGGTCTCTCAAGGTACGTTGACAATGTATATAACTTTTTTTTTCCAACAATAAATTATCAAAAAAATGTAAATTGTGTAGATTTGTGACATCCCTTGAGAGACAGACCAATGGTGAGAGCAACCAGTGGCATGAATGGCTTGCCATAGTTCACTCCAGCTTAAGTTGATCTTGGTCATTGTGAAACACCTCCCAAGGTCTATCAATGCTGCACTTGTATGGTCAAGAAAGATCAAGATCAAGAAGGATGGGATTGACATATTGCAGGATTGTTTGACTTAAACGTGTTTTAAAGTGTACTCAGCTAACAAACTTTTGCAATTTCGATAGAATAAATGTTTGAAATTCTCTTCTTTCTCTTTTTCAATTTGTCATGTATTCACATCCCTTGCTAACCCTCATAATTTGATTACCAGCACTGGATGCTACTATGACTTTTGTTATTGTTAGAAGATACATATACAGTGAAACATGTATATAAAGATCACCCAAGGGACACAAGAAACTTGTCTTTATAAGCAGATGGTTGTTATGTATAGGTTCCTTTAGTACATGTTTAAATGAGAAACCATTTTAAAGGGAAACCAAAAATTGTGGTCTCTATAGACAGGTGGTCTTTCTATACAGGTGGTCACTTAAACAGGTTTTAATGTATATATTTAGGGGGATCTTGCTGCGCAGTGGTTTCCACTCTCATTTAACAACCATAAAAACAGTGCAGAGTGAATTTTTTGTAGCTTCATGGTTTGAAGAAATAATAATAATAATAATATAGAGTATTTGTAATGCGCTAACTCCACATGACTAATGTGTTTGAGGCGCATGGAGAAGAAAAACTATATAAGTACACACAAAAATACACACAAAAATGAACAACGACAATGTGAAAGTAAATCTAAAACTACTGGACAGCCACTTTGAACAAATGAGTTTTGAGGGCATGTTTAAATCAATCTACACTTGAAATATAACGAATATGTAAATATAACACTTCAGTATTAGAATACTGTAATAATAAGGGTCACCCCTAATAAGGGTCAATGCTAAGTGGATGAGTTCACCCCCATTTGTTTCTTCTCTTCTATTTCAGTGAAAATGAATCCAGACTCCAGCATCATGTAGCTCAGAAGAAGATTCCATTCATTGACGGGGAGGGCAAACGCATCCTACCAGACAAACCTAATGGCATAAAGATGGAGAAGTTTGTCTTCGATGTCTTCAGGTTTTCAAAGTAATATTTTATTTGTTTTTATGAATCCATTACTTACAAGAAGCATTCTGACCGTTTTTATCAACCCTAGGAAAAGGAATGAATTTAGAGGTCAACTGGGGGTTAAAAGTGTGTGGTACCCAATCACATGAACTGAAGAACCAGGCAACAACAAACACCATACAAACAAAATAAAACAAATTGTAAACATTAAAGATAAAGACCAGTTCTGGTCATGCGATTGCATTGTGAAAGAAACGTTGTGGAATCGATCAGAAAAGGTTGATCATCTAGCATATAAGTATTGGTGTGTACTGCAAGGTTATGGAATCATCAAAATGATAAGAAATTTGGCCCAGTCTTTGTAAAGTTACAAGCACTGTACACAGAAAGATACTTATGGTTTATCTCTGTGCGTTTATCTCTCACAGTCCAATAGATAAACTAATTTACCAAATATATCAACAAGTAGGTGGTTTCCCGGCAAATTTGTTATCATCATGCATTAGTCAAAACATATTCTTTCACATGATTTGTAATAAGAGCTTCCATTTCATTTTTTGAACTTGGGGCATTTCCAAAACTGGTCTTTACCTTTAAGGAAAAAACATCAGCAACAATTAATATAACAGTTATTACCAGTGTGGTAAATTATTTATCAAAAAGAGAAGATATTGAACTCATTTTATGAGATAATGGCCAACAAATCCTTTGTTTATTACTTAATTCACTCTGCTAAGGTGCTAACATGTATATGAATCAGATTGTTGTAGTTGATACTGGTAATGAAGAGAAGAGAATAACTTAAAAGGCATCGTTTAACCATGTTAAATTCTGAGATGCCCCGGCCCTACGTGTTATCAGTGTCTGTGATATGGTGTACTATTGAAGCCCTAAAAAAAATTGTGCTTCAAAATAATCAAGAAGTGCCTCAAAAAAGTAAATATCTTTGAGTGACCGGTTTTACAATGCTCGTTTTCCCCAATAGACTGTAGTGTTATTAAAACCGTTAGGAAAACACAAATTGGGTTTCGATTTCCAATCATTAATATCTTGATATTCAGACAGGCGATTGGCTTGGAAAAGTCATGGGATTCCTGACTCACCTAAAGGTTTATAATAATGATTGCAGCATGAGCTAAATCCAGGATTTTGTTTTAGAATCTGAGACAAAGTTACCGGATCCCTTTAATCACTGCATGAAGAGACGCCCTCTTTATTCAAACGTGTTCTTTCACTTTCCTGTTTGCTGTTTTCTTTTCTCCAGTAACTTTGCAGTGTTTGAGGTGCTTCGAGAAGATGAGTTCTCACCACTCAAGAACAGCACGAAATCAGAGAAGGACAACCCCACCACAGCAAAGCATGCTCTCATGTCATTACATCATAGATGGGTCTTAAACGCCGGCGGTAACTTCATTGATTCAGACGGTACATCTATACCAGCTATACCCAGGTAATTATATCATTCAAACATTGCTAGATGGGTCTTAAACGCAGGTGGTAACTTCATTGATTCAGACGGTACATCTTTACCAGCTATACCCAGGTAATTATATCATTTAAACATTGCTAGATGGGTCTTAAACGCTGGCGGTAACTTCATTGATTCAGACGGTACATCTATACCAGCTATACCCAGGTAACTATATCATACAAACATTGCTAGATGGGTCTTAAACGCCGGTGGTAACTTCATTGATTCAGACGGTACATCTATACCAGCTATACCCAGGTAATTATATCATACAAACATTGCTAGATGGGTCTTAAACGCAGGTGGTAACTTCATTGATTCAGACGGTACATCTATACCAGCTATACCCAGGTAATTATATCATTCAAACATTGCTAGATGGGTCCTAAACGCCGGTGGTAACTTCATTGATTCAGACGGTACATCTATACCAGCTATACCCAGGTAACTATATCATTCAAACATTGCTAGATGGGTCTTAAACGCAGGTGGTAACTTCATTGATTCAGACGGTACATCTATACCAGCTATACCCAGGTAACTATATCATTCAAACATTGCTAGATGGGTCTTAAACGCCGGCGGTAACTTCATTGATTCAGACGGTACATCTATACCATCTATACCCAGGTAATTATATCATACAAACATTGCTAGATGGGTCCTAAACGCAGGTGGTAACTTCATTGATTCAGACGGTACATCTATACCAGCTATACCCAGGTAATTATATCATACAAACATTGCTAGATGGGTCTTAAACGCAGGTGGTACCTTCATTGATTCAGACGGTACATCTATACCAGCTATACCCAGGTAACTATATCATACAAACATTGCTAGATGGGTCTTAAACGCCGGCGGTAACTTCATTGATTCAGACGGTACATCTATACCAGCTATACCCAGGTAATTATATCATTCAAACATTGCTAGATGGGTCTTAAACGCCGGTGGTAACTTCATTGATTCAGACGGTACATCTATACCATCTATACCAGCTATACCCAGGTAACTATATCATTCAAACATTGCTAGATGGGTCCTAAACGCCGGTGGTAACTTCATTGATTCAGACGGTACATCTATACCAGCTATACCCAGGTAATTATATCATTCAAACATTGCTAGATGGGTCTTAAACGCCGGTGGTAACTTCATTAATTCAGACGGTACATCTATACCAGCTATACCTAGGTAACTATATCATTCAAACATTGCTAGATGGGTCCTAAACGCAGGTGGTAACTTCATTGATTCAGACGGTACATCTATACCAGCTATACCCAGGTAATTATATCATTCAAACATTGCTAGATGGGTCTTAAACGCCGGCGGTAACTTCATTGATTCAGACGGTACATCTATACCAGCTATACCCAGGTAACTATATCATTCAAACATTGCTAGATGGGTCTTAAACACAGGTGGTAACTTCATTGATTCAGACGGTACATCTATACCAGCTATACCAAGGTAATTATATCATTCAAACATTGCTAGATGGGTCCTAAACGCCGGTGGTAACTTCATTGATTCAGACGGTACATCTATACCATCTATACCAGCTATACCCAGGTAACTATATCATTCAAGCATTGCTAGATGGGTCTTAAACGCCGGTGGTAACTTCATTGATTCAGACGGTACATCTATACCAGCTATACCCAGGTAGTTATATCATTTGAACATGGCCAAACTAGATCTGGTGCAGGTGCATCGGTTTTAAGAAGTAGGTACTCACAAAGGTGGAGCTGTTAATATCATCATAACAAAAGACTAATTTGAATAATACATTTTTATGCCTCCGTTACGAAGTAGCCGGAGGCATTATTTATTCCTGCAGATTGGGTGGAATCCCATGTGATGTAGAAAAGAATGAAGGAAATAGATTATTTCTTCACCAAAGGAACATGATAAAGTAGTTGATGAATGCGCCATAATATGCTATATACAACTATGAATAATGACTTGACAAAGCTAAAGAAGTATTTTGGGCAAGTAAGTAGCTTCCATGTCTATCTCCATCAAGAAGAAGATATTACCGATGTTGAGTTGATTGAGGTTCATGGGGGTGTTTCACAAAGATCCTAAGTTGAACTTAACAATTATGGAAAGCCATTAGCATCTATGAAAATATTTTGTAAAAGTTATTTTAAAAGGCATAAAATGTTGATTCATATTTTCTATTATCAAGGATTTCATGTTCTTGCTATGGAATTTATAAAAAGTCTAACATACTTGATTTTTCACTTTTGAATATATTTTATTTTAAGGCTACAAATGGCTCTCCAAATTTTTAAGTCCGACTTAGAGTTAAGTTCGACTTAGGATCTTTGTGAAACACCCCCAGGGATGGTAGAAGTAGGGGAATTATGTATTGACATAACATATATATGCAGACAAATAGGAGGACAAATATCTAGATAAATAAACAGTTCAAAGCTTAGATTGATAATGCCTTGGCAAATAAGTAAGTTTGTATTTGTGCCTGCCAGGTGGTGAAAGGGTTGCTATAGGAAAACGCTTATGTTTTCTCTGCCGTTCATCCGTATTGATGCTTTCTTTCATGCTGCTTTGAAAAACTAGAACTGAAGTGTACCACGCTTCACTTTGTCTTTTATGAACACAGCTATGAACGATATACACATACTCTTTGAATTATTACGTTCACATGTGCATGTAAATAATATGGGGGGTATTTCGCAAAGATCCTTAGTTGAACTTATCTCCAAGTTGGACTTACATATTATGGAGAGCCATTTGTAGCCTTATTTTGAAATATATTCAAAAGACAAATTCAAGTCTTTTAGACTTTCCATAAATTCCACATCAAGGACATGAAATTTCCAATGATATTAGAAAATATGAATGATTTGAATCAACATTTTATGCCTTTTTAAATAACTTTTATTAAATATTTTCAAGGATGCTAATGGCTTTCCATAAATGTTAAGTCCAACTTAGAGATAAGTTCAACTTAGGATCTTTGTGAAACACCCCCCCTGGACTCCTCTCCTGCCCCCTCGTATAAGCATTAATACATGCATTCATGCATACTGTGCCCTTCTATGAGAATGTAGATGTTTTCCAATGAAGGAGGATTTTAAGTAATTCCATGTATGGTATACTGGACTTCAGAATGTATTTCCAAGTCTAATTTAATAATCACTGGAGAAGTAAGTTTGAATCTTTCTATCATGTTACATATACATGTGGACGTAAATCAATTGTCATGAATATTCATCTTTTGATGAATAAAATTAAAATCAAAACCTAAGTCCAATGGGAGACAGGTATGCTCTATACAAGACAAGATTTCATGTGTGATCACCATCACCATACCGGTAACTATCCCCCCCCCCCCCCCCTCCCCCTTCTCTTAGAAGAGATAAAAAGAAAGAAAAGGAAATGTTGGTAGATATGAAGGTAGATAGAAGCAATGTGAGATGCTATAGAAATGTTTTTATTACCCAAATTCCAGGAAAGATCAATATTCCCTTTTGCGTTCCTTGTAATCCACACCAGTACTGCTAAAGCTACTGGTAGTCATTACGCAATCAAGTGCCTGTATAAATCAACACCTGACCAGCCTTCTGAATAGAAAACAGAAGTTGATGATAAAATGCGACAAGGATTTTCCTGGGTACCCATGATCTTTGTCAAAGCTTATTAGAATCAAAATGCATCATGGGAAGCTAAGGTGCGACCATCTTTACAGGGCATTTGCATTCTGGGACAATCCTTTCTAACATGTACCCTTATCAGTGTAGTTTATTGTTTTGAATGTGTTTTTGTGCATAGTTGATTATGTGGGGTTTAGTTGTTTGGCAGCAGTAGGTACTCTGATATTGGGTAGTTGTATATTAATAGTCTACAAGATTTTTGACTTGTTAATTGGTTTCTGTCCAATGGCTCTATGTAAACAGGTCCTCCCGTGTTATTGAAGATCAACTGAATGCTAAGTATGTGCTATTCCTTCCACATATTTTTGTCATATCGTCAAACATATATCTCTATTGCTAGATGAGTGTATTGGTAGACAAATTGTTATGATTTAACAAATCATCATTCAGTGTGAAATGTTAATACAAGCAGGGATCATCATTTAGAGTCTCTATCCTTTCATACCTTTAGCCTGGGCAAGCTTCTTACAAGCAGGGATCATCATTTAGAGTCTCTATCCTTTCATACCTTTAGCCTGGGCAAGCTTCTTACAAGCAGGGATCATCATTTAGAGTCTCTATCCTTTCATACCTTTAGCCTGGGCAAGCTTCTTACAAGCAGGGATCATCATTTAGAGTCTCTATCCTTTCATACCTTTAGCCTGGGCAAGCTTCTTACAAGCAGGGGTCATCATTTAGAGTCTCTATCCTAATTAGCCTGGGCAAGCTTCTTACAAGCATAGATCATCATTTACAGTCTCTATCATTGTCATACCTTTAGCCTGGGCAAGCTTCTTACAAGCAGGGATCATCATTTAGAGTCTCTATTATTTTTGTACCTTTCTTTCTTTCCTCAGGGGTGAAGGCTTTCAGACTATCTTTGCAAGCTAATGCTTTAAAATCAAGTAGCTGGGCTATGAATATGCGGGATCAAATGGAATTAATAAGTGGTTTGCCTGCTGTGTTTAGCCTGTATATTTTCATTGGATTAGTAGGTGACTATATGACAATTACTAATGAGAATTATATAGTAGGCTTACGGTTGTATCATGTGAGGGGGGGGGGGGGGGGGGGAGGATTTGGGGGTCCCAAAAAGGACTGTCCCAAATCTTTCTTTCTTGAGAGTGTGTAGTCCTGTTGGTAATCGTTCTTGAGCTTATAGTTCTAAAGAGAACTATAGCACTGGTAGGAGAGGATGGTTGGTAGAGGTGGCTCCACATTTTCAGAGATTGCGTTGCAGCTGCTCAGACTTTTAAATTTATTCATTACTTTTTTCCCTCAAGTCTTAAGCACATTTTGATACCATTTTCGTTGAAATCGGATATACTTGTATTAAGGTGTTACATAACAATTAGTATGTGCATGTCCTCAGAAAGTGTTATTGCATATGTTCATGTACATGTACAAGCAGAAATGTGAATATGAGTTTAGATGTATTTCTTCATAAGTGGGAGATTTTATTCGCTCGCGTGTTAGAGCAGTTCCAGTGCACTCAGTTTAGTCAGTGTGATATCGATAACGTAATGGCCCTGGGCTAACACACTCGCAACAGTGTATTATTTGTTTTATATGACGGGATGGCAATACATTCTTACAATATAGTCTAGATCTAGAGTATATACAGTGCGTCCCATAAAAAAAAGGAGACCAAGAATTATCGATGTTTTATCATAACTTAGTCACATTTATAATTAATAAATGACACATATTTGTAAAGCTTAGATCCTCTTTCATTTGATGCAACTCATATAATGCATATTTCATGCATGAATGATTCAAATCAATTTGAAGAGAGGAAACCAAAAAGTCATTTGGTGGCAGTACCTGGATTTCAAAGAGAAAATCACATTTCTTGAACGTTGTGTTTCTGCCCTTTCATATGACACCTCAATTAGGAAATATGAGCAAGGAATGACAAAGTTCTGTTTGTTTAAAGTAGTGCTTGCATTTCCATAATTTTATCAAAGAAATTCGTTTTCACTGGCTATCTACCGTAGCAACGAGCAGAATTGACAAAAGACTTAACTCCGTTTCGTTGACAATCAGCCATGCATGAAGTCTTTCATCAACTTTTAAAGCCCCATTGCACTACTTATAGCTACTTGTGCCCTCTATATAGCAAACAATGCCTAATCGGTGACCATTGGTCCCACATGATCCTCTTTTTCTTATGTTAATTGAGAGCTGAGTTGATGAGATAGCCACCTGTCAGTGACTTCCCTGGGTGGTCTAATCTCTGCTAGCCAAGTTAGTACAGATGAGCTTTAACATATAGCCTTTTCACTATGTTCTGTGTTCAAGTCAGTAATACTGCAACAGTTCAAGAGAACAAACTTTTCATACAAAAATAATCGTAACCTGGATTTATTTAGCGCTTGATACGGAATACATTCTCTAAACGCTTTGCAGATATTATTGCCCTGGTCATTGGATTCATTCACGCACCATCTTCACTCCCTGGGGAGCATTCCTACCATATGGTCACTGTGAGGGCATACATGCAATTACTGATGCAAATACTTTTGTCATCCTACCGGGTCCCTATTTCTCTCTTGGGTAATGAGTGGCAAATGTAGATCAATGCCTTGCCTAAGGATATTAGTGCCATGTGGGGGATCGAACCCACAACCTTTGAATTTCAAGTCAAGTGCTTAATCCACTCGACTTCAACATTCTGTGTTCAACTTAATCACGCTACTAAATGAGATTGTAAGGTCAAAGGTCACATCACCGTCATTCACTCCTATTGCACAACCCTCCTCCCCTCACACTGTGTTTGTAATGTTCTTTGTTCGACAAAATCCCACTGCTAGATGAGATCTAAAGGTCAAAGGTCACAATCCTCCCATCACACTGTGTTTGTAATGTTCCGTGTTCAACTTAATCACGCTACTAAATGAAATCTAAAGGTCAAAGGTCACAAGCCTCTCATCACACTGTGTTTGTAATGTTCCGTGTTCAACTTAATCATGCTACTAAATGAGATTGTAAGGTCAAAGGTCACAAGCCTCCCATCACACTGTTTGTAATGTTCCGTGTTCAACTTAATCACGCTACTAAATGAGATTGTAAGGTCAAAGGTCACAAGCCCCCCATCACACTGTGTTTGTAATGTTCTGTGTTCAATTTCAAAGGTGTTCTAACACTCCGATACGCCGCACCAAGCAATCACATAGAGTAGTACCCTATGTAAAACACCCTACCCCCACCAAGCATTGTGATAACAGGTAGGTGCATGGTCTCTTAATCACTCAAGGGACCTGTTGCATAACACTTACCATTGATGGTAACTTTGCCATCAATGGCAACTACTATGGAAACCTTGATTTTGATAGGCTGTTGAGCCCTGTTACCATGGTAGCTGCCATTGATGGTAAGCTTTATGCAACATGGCCCAGGAAAGGGATGCTCAGATTCTCAATTGAATGAGAACCTTTAACATTGTGTACTTTATGTTTAAATGAGCCAGTTACATGTTCATAGTAAACACCAAAAGACATTACATGTAGGTAGTGGAACTGGCTACAGAGAAACAATTAAAGCATGCTACAGTTATACAAATGCATGACAAAATTATTTGTCAATTATATTTTTGTCCACACATATTTTGATTTAATAAAACATACTGGTTAACAAATTTATAAGGTTCTCAATGTGATAGGTGCCTGCTATGTTTCTAACCGAACGTCAGAGAAATATATTAATAATGCATATTTAATACACACTAACACATTGGCATGAATCACTAAATACTGACCAGGGAAATATATTAATAATGCATGTTTAATACACACTAACACATTGGCATGAATCACTATATACTGACCAGAATTGTATTCAAACTTGCTATTTTGGTGAAACATTTCTGTAGAATTGGATAAATGTCTACATCTGTAGTGTGATTGCTTGATGCATGTATCAGTACAATGATAGATGAGATTGTAAGGTCAAAGGTCAATTATTGCTCTTACTGAATACCTTCATGCCGTTAATCTGTGATGGCATACAGTGCACTGTAAATCAGGATTACTAACGGACATGTCAAAACTACATGTTTGCTAGTGCATTAGTGAACATGCACTGCACGCAGGTTAAGTCATAGTAGGATAATGAACAAGACTTCATTGTCCGTCTCATTGTGACTTAACCAGGTGCAGTGCATATCACTAATGCACGAGCTTCAAACATGTTTTATAAGATGGGTCTACAATATGAGTACCGGTATACAATTGAGAAATTGACGGTTATCATATGATGTATTTATTAGCCAGCTTTACTTCTCTGTCTTAATTTCTCTGTCCCAAGTTCTCTGAAGGAAAATCATGTCTTAAATCATTTGCAACGTGAATACTGAACTTTTGAACATTGAATGAAGATGAATTCATGATATTTTTCTTTGACTGTGAACTGGATATGATTACTATTTATACCTTGCTGATACCCCTATAAAAATATAACATTCTTTGTTATTTTCTTAGTAGTTGTAGATGTTGATAATGCTGTGCTGCATTACTATTTTATAGTTTGGTTTATTAGCATTTGAGCATGTAATTCTTCAACTATCTCCTTATACAAATGTGTGCTTAGACCTCTAGTTTTAAGTAGTTGCTTTCTTCTGCAGTGTGCACAATTTAAAGGCTAGTAGTGTACTTGTTTCTTCCTCCCTGGTACCTCTTTTCTCCAGGAGATGTGCTTTTATCAAGAGAGCTTTGTAAATTGATTAATAGAAAGAGCATGGGATTAGCCTTTTCATCCCTAAATTTATGCTATTTTTTTTTCTTTTTTCTATGAGCTTTTGTAGACAAACCATAATAAAGGCCGGTTTCTTGAAACTGTCTCAATTCTAACTTCATTTACATTCCATTGGAATGATAGGAGTTGTCCTCAACTTAGACAATTCATGATTTTGTTTTTCTTCAAGAAAATTGCCCCAGGTTTCAAAGTGTACATTTTGGTTGATGCACTTTTGCTACGTTGCATTGACCTTCTCTGATAAAGATGGAATGTACATGCAGGTTATGGTCTGTTCAAATGAGTTCATTATATAACCTTGTCACTCTCTAGATGAGTCTGTGTGCATCTGTGCAAGATAGGTGCATAATTAGCCTCAACAAGAGCTGATAGATCCTGTAATGAACGAATGAAAACATGCATACCTTTTTGTTTAAAATACAACAAAATGTCTAGATCCTTGTTATTTGATGTAAAAAGAATTAATTTCAACATTGTTTTGTGTTATTATTGCTGACCAAAAATCCCAGGTTTAATAGGCTTACTTTTGTGTGCATACAATAGGTACACTTACCTTTTACGAGCAGTGCTACGCAATTATTGGGTCACACACAGTACCTATGCAAATATACACTGTCTTGAGAGGTTCTGGTTAAAACTATGCGCAAGAGGTGACTCCAATATAACTATTTGCTGAGGGGCTATCACACTAACGTCTACACGCACCACAGCAGCTGCTGTGCATTGCTTACTTAAAAATCGTTGGATAGTGCTGGAAGCTATTCCATGTTTTTTTCATTAAAAAACATGGGGTAGTCTCGGTAAAAGAATTGCAAAAGACTGTGTTTGGCCAATTATTTGATGATGACTGTGTTTGGCCAATCATTTGATGATGACTGTGTTTGACCAATCATTTGATGATGACTGTGTTTGACCAATCATTTGATGATGACTGTGTTTGACCAATCATTTGATGATGACTGTGTTTGACCACTCATTTGATAAGACTGTATTCAGGTGAATATTATGGGGTTTACCATCATCCATGCATCCATGCATCTACTCATTAACAAATGAAAACTAACTCAAGTTGATTGGCAAGTTGATTTGGGTGCCACGAGTACCGATTGGCACATTTATTTGGGTTCCTCGAGTACCGATTGGCACATTAATGTGGGTGTCACGAGTACTGATTGGCACATTTAATTGGGTGCCACAAGTACCGATTGGCACATTTAATTGGGTGCCACGAGTACCGATTGGCACATTAATTATTTGGGTGCCACTAGTACAGTTTGGCACATGTATTTGGGTGCCACGAGTACCGATTGGCACATGTATTTGGGTGCCACGAGTACCGATTGGCACATGTATTTGGGTGCCACGAGTACCGATTGGCACATGTATTTAGGTGCCACGAGTACCGATTGGCACATGTATTTGGGTGCCACGAGTACCGATTGGCATATTTATTTGGGTGCCACGAGTACCGATTGGCACATTTATGTGGGTGCCACAAGTACCGATTGGCATAAACAATAGGTAGTAGTTAATAGAAGAAGGGCTTCTCTTTGCATTATTGCAATTGTACACAATACTGAACCCACATCTGGGCTTCAGTGGATATTTAAAAGCCCTGTTTTAATCACCTAGCTTGACAACAAGAAATCAGAAAATAAATTACATGTTTTTTTCAGGGCCAGATTGCTGTACACAATGTATGTCCAAGATTTCATACAGGTTTTCCATGTATGTCACTTCAGACAGGTTTTCCATGTAATCAGGTTTTACCTGCATGTATCTCACTTCATGTCTGTTTTGTTGTTTTTTAGTCGGCGGGCCCACGATCCTGATGGCTACCCAGTCACATGTGAAGTGTCTCCTTTGCTATCGTACGCTGGAGAGGTAAGTAAACACACACTTAGCATTTCAGAGTTGTCTTTGTTTTCCTCAGTAACTATATGGCTAGACACTGGATGCCCTCTATGGTCAGGGGGGCGTTTCACAAAGATCCTAAGTCAAACTTAACTCTAAGTTGGACTTTAACATTATGGAGAGCCATTTGTATCTTCAAAATTAAATATATTCCAAAGCAAAAATTGAAGTATTTTAGATTTTTATGAATTCCATATCCAAAACATGAAATATCTCCTAGATATTTAAAAATCTCCTAGATATTTAAAAATCTGAATCCTTAGAATCAACATATTATGCCTTTTAAAATAACTTTACAAAATATTTTCAAAGATGCTTATGGCTTTCCATAAATATTAAGTCCAACTTAGAGATAAGTTCAACTTAGGATCTTTGTGAAACACCCCCCTAATGCCCACTTGACAGTCTTAGTTCATTTGATAAAATCATGATTTTAAAGGGAGTGTATCATGGCAAATACTGGTTAACGCCATCTACGTCTTCTTTTAGACAACTGCACGTAAACGAATGGACTTGATTTTCAAACTGGGTCAGCGCGCGCTAGCGTTTGGGCAGCAGACTGAACTTGTCCTCGCGCTTCGATTTTGCGTATGTTGTACGCACGTGAATGCCGCGGTCACGTCGTCCGTAGTCGTATAATAGGGACTTTTAGATTTACACGACGAGAGCGTGGACTGCCGCATGTGACATTGTGTTAAGGCACTGGGCCGTGCCTGGCAGTGCCTTAAAAGGATGTCACACGTGGTGGTCCATATTCTTGTCATGTAAATCTAAAAGTCCCTAATACCCGATTGGCCCCGAGTAGGGCCACGGGAAAGATACACTCCCTTTAAGCTTTTGTGAAAAAAGAAATCATCCTGTGGAATACAAATGCCAGATACTCCTTAGTGGGTTGTATGTGCTTTAGGAGTAGCTTTGAGGGACCTCTGTGTCTACATGTATATAGATATAAGCACCATTTTCCCCCTTCACTCCTCATCAGCGAATCATTACCTAAATGTTGATTTCATTTTGTATTCCCACAGATGATTCTAGGATCATAGGTATCACCAAGTTCAATTATTTGTTAATTTGATCAAAATAGACCAGTTCACGGTTAGCACATTACTGCAATGACCCCGAATATCCACAGATCTTCAAAACATTAAGAGGTCCTACTTTGTACATTTTGAAATAATCACTCCTACAGTGATGGAGGTGCTATATAAATAGCCTTTGTTTCCCCTTTTCAAAGAATACTTCCACTTGTGTATCATGGAGTGCACTGCTTGTGCATAAATGAATGATGATTACACAACCTTCATGAGCACATATCCAGTATTTCATCTCTGTGTATTTCAAAATTTGTTCTGCAATGACCTTTATCTGCTCATGCTCAGACTGCAACTATGAACTGGCTTATTAGTTGACACATCGTTGTGTGATTTGATGTTGGCTCTGACCATTGTGTTTTATTTTGTTTGTTTACAGGGACTTGATAAAATCTGTAATGGAAAGAAGTTCTGTCCTCCTATCCTTCTGAACCAGGCTAATATAATCGCAGAGAAACAAGAAACCATAGCAAACAATTAAAGAGAGAGAGAGAGAGAGATACACAGGAGTTCCAAATTCCACTTTTTTGCAGCAAAGTCAATTCATAAATCCAGTATACAGTCGACATTCCCTTGTTGTATGAATTAATAGTCATCGCTTGAATAAATAATGTGTTTTTAAAGGAACATTCAGAGTTCAATTGCCTTGTAGTAAGAGTTATCAGTTGGTACTTAGCAAGTAATCAGTGTTATTTTCTTTCATGTTTGAAACCTTTGTAATATAAATTAATTTTCTTCCATGCCAGTTATTTTGTATGAATCTATTTAAAAAATGTATTTTTCTTGCATCATATTGATTCTCAAAATAGGTCAATTTGCAAATTAATTTTTAAGATAATTTGTTTATTACAAGGCACTAGCTTCTAAAGTTTAGTTTTTTATTTTCATTCTTAAAAACAAATAGTAATAGGAAGATTATTCCTATTTAAGAAGTAAATTGTATCTACTCATTTATTGTTTTGTTTTCTGACAAGAATGTTTCTTATTCTCTATTTGAATGAAGTCAATGTTGGACTTCTTTAAGACCAATTTTATTATATTTATTACATATGTGTATTCCTGAACCGTTGGAACTTATGTAGAAATTGTAAATATTGACATTAATATTATTGGTAAGAAAGAATGTATTATGTGATATAGTATTATAATATGTTGTACATTGTAGATTAGTAGGAAAATATATTTTCAGTGAAACTTAATGAAGTATTTAGCTGTACTATAAATAATTGGTTTACAATGTATAATGGTAAATGTAGTGTTACTATTGATGTAACAAGAAACTTTGCTGAATGTTTTAGGTATAGCAATGAATGACAACTGAAGAATCTCATATAGTTTTAAGAAGAATTCATTGTGTCATTTAAAATTCTTCCTTACTTCCATTGTTTTGATTGTTATTATCTCTGATTGCGATAGGAAGTGTGGTTCTTTTTACATTTGTCTCATATTGAGAAGTTGTAAATTACATATGTATATGTATATCCTGAGTTACACATATCCATGATACCATGATGAAACATTGAAATGGCTTGTCGAGTGACCATGCTTCTGCACCAGTTCAAAGATGTTAGAATTCATTCCTCATTTTCACTGCAAGATCAAGTACATTGCCTAATATGTGCATCCACTCTGTTAATAATTATCTCTTCAATTCAATTCAGCATATATGATCAATGCAGATAACGTGCATCAGCTGCTCAGAGCCAAGAAGGCCATACATTTATATTGAATTACACAGATTGAACTATCATCACTTGATATATGATTGCAATAATTATGTTATCATCTTACAGATTTGTTGCAAGATGAATGTTTAAATATAAATTGATTTTGAGCCTGTCATAGACATTCTGAAAACCTACTATCTTTGATAACTTAAATACATTAGTAATCAATATTGGTTTTGGTCTTTGTTGCATCATCATTCTGATACTTGATTTGTCTTAATTTTGCTACCATGTTTTTGAAAGTTTGCATGATATAAAAATAGATATGTAAGTTATGTTAGCAATCTCCATCATGATGTTTGTAGTGTACCTTACCAGACTACACGTATTGTATTGTATTCCTAGCTATAGAGTTATAGGCCCTTTTTTATAACATTGTTAGCTATATGAAGTTAGTAGCCGCTGAACAGAAAATGTGATTTGTTCTGATCAATGTTGTGATAGTTTTGTAGCAATCGTTAAGTTTTATGAAACGGGACCTTGATTTCCCAAGTTTGTAAACATATTTACTAGAATGTACATGTATTCATCAAGTAGTATTTATACTCATTTGATGTACATGTATTCATCAAGTAGTATTTATACTCATTTGTTTATGTGTTATCAAGTCAATTACAGATAAACTTGAGTTCTGGTAAAAAATTAAAAAAAGGGAATTCTCACAGAATCAAACAAAACTTACACTGAATGTTTAAGATTATAAATAAATGTCATTTGCCAAACAATTTTGGTAGAAAATGTATACTGGCTGAGTAATGAGCATAGAAAGATAAGGAAATCAAGGTATAGGCGCGACACCATTTGTGTAGTCCCTTATACATCTTCCTGTGTACAGTGCTTGTTACTTTACCAAGACTGAGCCAAATTTATTATGACTTTGATGACTCCAGAACCTTGCAGTACATACCATATGCTACACGATCAACTTTTTCTGCTCCATTCCACACCTTTTCTTTCACAATGCAATCGCATGACCAGAACTCAACTTTATCTTTAAC
This sequence comes from Strongylocentrotus droebachiensis, assembly GCA_035222895.1. NCBI lineage: Eukaryota > Metazoa > Echinodermata > Echinoidea > Camarodonta > Strongylocentrotidae > Strongylocentrotus > Strongylocentrotus droebachiensis. Next base: position 49,415 of record JAVYIG010008306.1, read on the forward strand.
TATAAGATCTCAAAGATTTCAAGAAATCTACTGTAGGGCTCTTCTAATAGCCCAAGTCTATCGATCCTTACAATAAACTTTGAGAGAAGCTGAACATAGTTTATTTAGACAAATAGCCTGAGGTTGGATTTTTTGAAAGTCTTTGCAGTATTGTTTATCTATTTATCATTTTTTAGTTTTAATATTACATAATGTTCTCAGGAACGACATTCCTATCAATTTACCCGACCAACTTTGTTTTTTAATATTGGAGTAAAATGTGGATGTGTTCTCCCTCTTTCTTTGCAGAAAAGTTTTATTCTTCTTCTATGTTTGTACAAATAAACAATGAATAATAATGGGAGGCACCTAAACATCAAGATGATAATGAAGTTTTATTCCCCTTCTATGTTTGTACAAATAAACAATGAATAATAATGGGAGGCACTTAGACATCAAGATAATAATGAAGTTTTATTCCCATTCTATGTTTGTACAAATAAACAATGAATAATAATGGGAGGCACTTAGACATCAAGATGATAATGAAATGACATAAAGAGTGTGATGATGTTGTGATGTTGTGGTTTGTAGACAGGTCTTACACAGTTGATGTTGTGGTTTGTAGACAGGTCTTACACAGTTGATGTTGTGGTTTGTAGACAGGTCTTAGACAGTTGATTTTGTGGTTTGTAGACAGGTCTTACACAGTTGATTTTGTGGTTTGTAGACAGGTCTTACACAGTTGATGTTGTGGTTTGTAGACAGGTCTTAGACAGTTGATTTTGTGGTTTGTAGACAGGTCTTACACAGTTGATTTTGTGGTTTGTAGACAGGTCTTACACAGTTGATTTTGTGGTTTGTAGACAGGTCTTAGACAGTTGATTTTGTGGTTTGTAGACAGGTCTTAGACAGTTGATTTTGTGGTTTGTAGACAGGTCTTAAACAGTTGATTTTGTGGTTTGTAGACAGGTCTTACACAGTTGATGTTGTGGTTTGTAGACAGGTCTTACACAGTTGATGTTGTGGTTTGTAGACAGGTCTTACACAGTTGATGTTGTGGTTTGTAGACAGGTCTTACACAGTTGATGTTGTGGTTTGTAGAGAGGTCTTACACAGTTGATTTTGTGGTTTGTAGACAGGTCTTACACAGTTGATGTTGTGGTTTGTAGACAGGTCTTACACAGTTGATGTTGTGGTTTGTAGACAGGTCTTACACAGTTGATTTTGTGGTTTGTAGACAGGTCTTACACAGTTGATTTTGTGGTTTGTAGACAGGTCTTACACAGTTGAGTATCTAAATTCCATTATGTAAAGACAGGGAAAAGCTGGTTAAAAGCTTAATTAAGATGGACAATGTATGTTAGAAACTTGGTAATCTCAGCCTTTCTTAGTTGGCTTGAGGAGATATACAAAACTATTTGTCTGGTGTATTTTGCTATCCATGAACTGAAAATAACATGACAGAAATACATGTATGTGAACAAGTTTTCTTTCATTTCATGGATTTCAATATTAAATGTCTGTTCTTACGTTTATGTATACAGTTGTAAACATCTTTGTTTTTCTTTGAGAGGGTATATGCAGATGTGTTTAACAATATAATCTGCAATTTCAATCTTTCCTCTTTAATTTAATTTTATTTTATGTGTGTTTATTTGGCAATAGTAATATATACTTCTATATAAATTGATATATGTTGTGATAGGTAAATTGATATGTGTTTGTTCTCGGTAAGCTCAAGATTGTTGTTTACATTGTGCCTTAATTTTTTAATATCAATTTATTTACCTCTGGAACGACATAGATCTGAAGATAATAGCCTCTATTTTTAAGCTCTGTTTAGTTTAACATTCCTAATATCAGAAATAATATCTCTAGTGATATTCGTTTGTCTCGCAGTGTATGGTCAACAACGGATCTAAAAGATCACGACGTTTCGTGCGCCGCTGCAACACTTTGTCAGGTGATACAATATATTGTAAGCAAACGTCTTTTATACTCTACATCTGGGTCTTGTGATCCCTTGTTGACCATACATTGCGAGACAAACAAGATATTATTTGTGATACTATATCCCCAATGAGCATTATTCCTTTGTATATTATTGTATACATGTTTTATTAGAATGTCTTCATCTCAGTCTGTTCTTCTCCAATCCCTTATAGCAGTGAGTTGAGAGAGGTAACTCCCTGCTTATATCGTCTATATTTATTTACATGCGTTATGAGGATGAATTAATTGGAATTATGTTTTTAATAAAAAGGTTAAGAGGTATTCAGTGTTCATGTAAAAATAATGAGAAGGAAAATCTAATCTTCAATGAAGTTCACTACTAAAATCACCCCAATTGATGTAAAGGAATTCCTTACAATTGTATGCTTTGACAAAATATAGAGAAAAAATAAACTTCAGAAATAAAACCCATTTGCAATAGTAGACAAGTACACTCTACAATTTGTTGTTTAAATTGTGATGAGTTTGTGGCTTATGATATATCAGGTCATTCATGAGGTCACGGTTTGAAGTACATTGCTTTTCATTGGCTAATGTTACAAACAAATGCAATTCAAATATTCCAATATTGTAGAGTTGAAGGTCAATTTCTCAATTGATCAGTGTCGTGAAGTGTTTTTATTCTTCTCGTTATGATCAACTCTGTGTGTCATATCAAACAGTTTGCACCTTTGAAATTATGAAAAGTCTGTACCTACCTACGTCAATATAAGAGTTTTTAAATGGAGACTTATATTAAAGCATTGTGATAATTGAACACATGAATTATGTAGAAATGTGCATGCCTTTCGGTATTGACTTATGAAGGATTTTTATAATTCAAATTGATTAAAGTCTTTCAAATGTTCTAACATTGAGTGTGAACATGTATTTTGTTTGTATTTTTCAATGTCTACTTGTGTCTTTAGGCAGTGATACCTTCTGCCTACAGATGGCTATGAAATAACAGTTTGATGAACAAAATTCTTGGAAGTTGGGGGATTATGAGTCACCAATATAAAGTACAGAATAAACGAGAACTAACCTAAGTTTGAAGTTTGATCTTCATTAAGTAAAGGAGAGTCTAGAGATTATGTGAGAGATACGAGCCGCGCATGCGCCAATCAATCTTGAAACTGTGAATATGGGCCAGACATCCGGCCCCTATCATACAGTATAGGATGAAATGCTAGCTTGTGAAGGTATGTGTTTGGATGCATGAGAATGTATTCTGGCACAGATAGAAAGACAGAGAGAGAGGGGGTGCGAAGGAGGAATAGGTAGAAAGTAAAGGAGATGCAAGATTCAAAATAGCAAAAAGATAAAGAAGGGGAATGGGAAATGAAGATAATATATATATTTAGGGAAGGAAAGACAGGTAGGGGGAACTGGAAAGGTATGTGTGTGTGTGTGTGTGAGAGTGTGTGTGTGGGGGGAAGGGTGTACGGAAGAGGTCAAGGCTAAAAGAAGATGAAACATTCAAAATAGCGAAGGAAAAGGAACAAGATATATAAGAAATGTTTTTTAGAACCTTAGACAATTAAGAAGATGAAATATAAATATGGATTTAATGTACGTGTCTGTGTGTATCTTTGAGATACACAGAATGAAAGCGAAAAGCAAAGTTAGAGAGAGCGAGGGAGATAGGGAGAGAGCGAGGGAGATAGGGAGAGAGCGAGGGAGATAGGGAGAGAGCGAGGGAGATAGGGAGAGAGCGAGGGAGATAGGGAGAGAGCGAGGGAGATAGGGAGAGAGCGAGGGAGAGAGCGAGGGAGATAGGGAGAGAGCGAGGGAGATAGGGAGAGAGCGAGGGAGATAGGGAGAGAGCGAGGGAGATAGGGAGAGAGCGAGGGAGATAGGGAGAGAGCGAGGGAGATAGGGAGAGAGCGAGGGAAATAGGGAGAGAGCGAGGGAGATAGGGAGAGAGCGAGGGAGATAGGGAGAGAGCGAGGGAGATAGGGAGAGAGCGAGGGAGATAGGGAGAGAGCGAGGGAGATAGGGAGAGAGCGAGGGAGATAGGGAGAGAGCGAGGGAGATAGGGAGAGAGCGAGGGAAATAGGGAGAGAGCGAGGGAGATAGGGAGAGAGCGAGGGAGATAGGGAGAGAGAAAGACAGCCGAGCGAGATCGATGGAGAATTGCAAAAAGGTGAATGTGCTTGTTGAGGAATAATGAATTTTTAGTTTTTGTTTAGATTTACACTCTAATTTGTAAAAAGGTTCTATTCATACAATGCCTGCATGGATGTACATATATTTTTTTATCCCATTGACCGATAGTATATATTCACTGACTTGTTTATGAAAAGAAAAGATACAGGTCACTAACCATGTGATATTAAAAGCAACCGATTTCAATGATTTTAATAAACAGATAAAAAGCAAAATGAGAGAAACAGATCAACACAATGTTGAGCATGCATGTATTCGATCAAGATTAAGGAAATTAATCGAATCGAACGCACCTCTGTGATGTATCTTTTAAGCAACTCTCCCTTACATTTTCCGAGAAAGAAAAATGTGTCGGTATGTTTGTCGCCTGGATATATAATTGCACATATATTTCAACATACTGGTTCATCTATTTTTTAACCTTTTTTTCAACATCGCTTTGACAAAAGCACAAAAATTTCATCCGATTTCATGAAGTCGTAATAGATTTGTCGCAGTTGTTATTAAAAGCAAGATTTCGAAACATCGCTCAGAGGGCGTGTGGCGTAATCTGTAGATTTCATTAGGAGATTTCCTGAATAAATGGCGATTTCAACATCGTTTACTTCATCATGTTACTATATAGCAGGCGTGGAGTTTTAGTTTGCGCTTGTACTAGAGCTGGTTTTCCATTGTCCTTAATGAAAATCATGCACTGCACCAGGCTTCATTGTCGCTCATATGGCTAGGTTGGAGACAAGCTACTCTTACAAAATCTTTTGTCCAAACTTTGTGTTTGTGTTTTTAACATAAGGAGACAACACTTTCACTGTCATATAGTAAGTATGTTTAAAAGAGAAAATTGTTTGTATAAGAAATGTATGATAATAAAAAAAAGGGAACTTACGTATTAAGCGTTCGATATGTGCCTGTCTACGATAAACTGTTTGATTTCAGCAAAAGTTTGTTATCTTTCAAATAAATATATCAATATTCTTATTCAATATGCACAATAATGGGCGTACTTAGTGTAATTTTTATTTTTTATTTTACTTTCCCAACATTTTGTTTTACTTTTCAGCTCATTTCTAATTTTTACTTTAAGCATTAGGACCCCGCTAAACTGTATTTGAATAAATGCATCTAACTTTGTTATTGCTATATGTTTATCACGTATTTTCTTATTGTAAATTATACTGTTATCAGTCCCAAGTTAGTCTGTGAATGTATAGGCATATATTAATTTTGGTCAATGATAACCATTTCAATTAGATTCATTTCAATAAGCAACAGATTTAGACAACTTGTATAAGAAATACAAAAATAACATTATCCTTACAGGTGACTTGTTTGGTGAGGGTGATTCGCTGTGTTTCATTTCGTAAAGGGGGAGGGAGCAGCCCTGTGAGGTTCCATGTAATACTGTCATTTGTTTTATACGTTGTACCATTAAATCTGTTTAATTCCTCAGTTAATCTACGTTTAATTGAATAAATTCTACTTCTCTTACACACATCAATTATTGAGCAACTGCCCTAATAGAATAGTTGCAATAATCGTTATGATTATTATAATTATTATTATTAATGTTACTATTATCATTATTATTATTATTATTGTTACATATTTTTTTCAGAATTCTGACCGCAAGGCACCATGGCAGAGAAAGATCGAGAAACGTTTGACCAGGATCTAGTGTGCACTTCATGTAATGATAATTCAGAAGTTTTGTCATTCTGCATAGATTGCGATGTTTACATGTGCGAACGATGTCACAGTGGACATAAGCAAATGCGATTCCTCTTCGCCAAACATCATGTTACTTTAATAAATGACTTGGGTACAGTGTCTCATCACCAAGATGATAGGTGCGCATGCGCAGTACATCAACATAATAAAGATCTCTTCTGTGAAACCTGCACAATCCACGTTTGTCCAAAATGTGTCGTCATCAATCATCGTGATCACGTGATACAAAACCAGGAAGATATCGAGAAGGATATTGGGCAGAAGATAGACGATATTAGTCTTAAATGCAATCACGAGAAGGGTCACCTTAGGAAGAACATTCAACACATAGAGCAGGTTCGACAAGACGTGCACGAAATCATTAAAGACCTTGAAGATGTCATTACGAAAGAACATGAAAAAAAGATTGGATATCTGGTAGAGAATCAAGCAACTCTTGTAGAAAATGTCAGATCACTAGAGATAGGGTTCGACGAGGAGCTTGACAAGTTGAAAGCCATTCAAGGAAAGATGGCTAAGATGATGAGAAGTTGGTTGTCGTCAGTGATGATGGATAGATTGAATAATCTCGTATGGCGTATGGTGTATGGCGATCTCGAAAAGCTTTTGATAGAAACTAATGATACAACCAGAGTAGATCGTACGAAGCAAGCAGCTAAGAGCATACAGTTTTGCTCTGCGGATGAGAGGCTTCTTGACCATGGTCATCTCCAAGCAGGCATGCACATTGTGAGAGAATTCAAAGCACCAGCTGATATTTGGGGAATGGCAGCACTCTCCGTAGATACCGTGGTGGCAGTTTCAGGAGGAAAAGGAAAGGGAAGTTATAGCTTCTCTTTATCAGGTGAAGAGCAATCGCATCTAGCTAGCAGCAAAGGTACCGTGCATGATCTAACATTGTTAACTGATGGTAAACCAGTGGTATCTCGTAGCTTTTCGACATGTTGTATTTGCTCAAACGATGATACGTGCTTTGAATATACATGTAAGCAAGGAAAGTGGGATCTGAGGCTATGTAGTGATCAGAGTGATAACGTATACGCTGTGAATAAGAATCCCGAGATATACATCTTCCAAGGTAGCAACTCTAACCCACAGAGAGTCATCCCTATTGGTAACAAACCAATACAGATCAGTGTCACCAAGACAGGAGTAATGATCCCAAGTACTGGCTCCGAAACACCTAGTACAGTTCATGTGTATGACATAGAAGGTCATCTAGGCAGTACTCTCACAGCGGTGGATGATAGTGAATACCTGTATACTGCAGTGGATAGCTATGATAGAGTATTAGTGGCTAGAGTGAATCGTGGATCACACATGCTGAGATTGATCAGATACAGACTTAAAGGATTACAACTCATTCAGCAAATTACATTCAGGGACCTCAAACTTCCTCACAGAATTGACCAACCACCATATTTCTGTTACATGGTACTTGTAACACCTAATGCTGGCCTTCGCTTCGCTTGGCAAGCGTCTATACTTCATTGAACTTGACGCTTAATTTCCTATAGTATCATTTCTTAATGTGGTAGTATAGAAATTTCCTTTTTGATTGTAAACCAATGTATTTAGAGGTACCATATTTGTGAAAGTTTGTAAACAGAGACCGCATCACTGAAAAGGCCTTGTTGGGGCTAGTGTTCATCCGCTGAGTTCATGTAGTTCCCCCAATATTAATTATTTGTTTACTGTTTTAAAAGATGAATCAGACACCCGAATGTGTATTATTGATATGTTGGAAAATACTTTGTACTTTCAGGTAAATTTCATGTACATTTTAGTTAATGGTAGGATAAAAAGTGGATGAATATGTGAGGCCTTGGTTGTGCTGAAGATATCAGTAAGAGGATGGTCAGAAAATCCCGATTGTAGGAGGGAATTGCAGTGAATCTCTTGTATTTTCAAGGTATGTGAATTTTTAATCACATGTGATTGAGTATCAGCTTTGAAATTAAGAAGTTACTATAGCCATAATAGTGTATTATAAGTTATGAAAATCGAAAGTTTGCTGCACTATGAGTGGCTAACAGATAATGTTTTGTTCGTGTAGCCAATGGATTTTGCTCCATGAGTGAGAGTTCGCTCACGTGTATAAACAATTTTAATCTTTAAATAGACACTTTGAGTTATGTTTAATGAGATGTAATATGGTAGGAGAATATTTAAAGGAATTCTGTCATAATATGAGAGGTATCTGTCATAATATCAAAGGGAATGTAGCATAATTACAGTGGCAGATCTAGGGGGGGGGGGGGGGTTGAGGGGGTTGCAACCCCCCCCCCCCAAAAAAAAAAAAAAATCCGGGGACCATTTTTTTAAATCTTATCGCAAGAAAACGCCATTTTCACACACAGATTTTCAAAAAATTTCCCTACTGTGGGAGGGGGGACACCCCCCTCCCACACCCTCCCCCCTCGCTCGCTCCGCTCGCTTGGACTCGGTCGCTACGCTCCCTCGCATACCACCCCAACCCCCCCTTTATAAAAAGCTGGATCCGCCCCTGAATTATGACGAGACTGTGTCTTTCCCGTGGCCCTACTCAGGGCCATGCAATCGATTACGACTACGGACGACGCGACCGCAGCATTCACGTGCGTGCAACATACGCATAACCGGAGCGTGAGGAGAACTTCGGTCTGTTTCGCGAACGCTAGCGCGCTGACCATGTAGAGATTAAGTCGCTGACTACCGTTAATCAAGTCCTTTCGTTTACGTGCAGTTGTCCAAAAGAAGACGTAAATGGCGTTAACCATTATTTGCCATGCTACACTCCTTTTAAGTGGCTATAGTACATGTATTTGAGTGTGGGATGTTAAGTGATTTAGTTATGGGATGCATAGTAAAGCACATTGTTGGAAGTTACTCAGCATGGCTTTGTTTCGTATTTTATTTAGTAGATAATGACTAGTCTAGGTGTCAGAACTTACTTGGTCAGAACCAGTTCATTATTATTGCAAATTATATGTTATTGATATTTACAACTATGTAATACAATAATATAATCAATAGAGATACATTTTGGGGTGGTTTAGAAGAGGATAGATTATTGCAGGCAGTATATTGGCTAAATGACCATACTACATAATTGAGATATGTTTGTGTTTCTGTTTCGGTTGCGTCGGTATGCTCAGGGTTAACTGTACTAGCTTCACCAACGTTTTGATTAGTATGGTCGTGTATGTGCTATGGCAGGAGAGGGATGTTTCACATTTGAAGTTTCTGCTTGAAGACTGCACTGGAGGATAACTTTTTCCTCCTTTAGTAGGTTCCATTCTGCTGCTGTCCTGTGGAAGAATAGGGACTTTTAGATTTGCAGGACGAGAACGTGGACTGCTACGTTGACATCCTTTTAAGGCAATGTGACGTCCTTTTAAAGATACTATGGCCCTTTTGCAGCTACCCTCAAATTCTGTAGAACTTTGCAGGAATTATGAATATGTCATGTATGTCATATCTGTAAAATTTAAACGTTAGCAGTGTCCTTATATTCAATTTATGCAAGGAAACCCGTTTACTTGCTCGACTTCACTGTCAGACACTATTTTCAGTATTGAGTGACTGACTGGCTCTTTTCTTCTTTGGTAATAACATACATAAAATGAGCTATAAAACTGATTGAATCTTTGCGCAGCATAAAACGTACGACCATGCGGTACAATGGTCTGAAAATCAAGACTATTACTTATTGGCTCTATAGCTCCTAAGTCGATTCGACAACTAATAGTCGTTATTTTCCCACTTAAAGACATTTTCAAGCCCCCTTTTTTTAAGGGGAGTTCTAAATTAGTATTATCTTTCAAATGCCATTGGAATTTAACCTTTTAATTTTTTGGGCCTGCAAATGGGACATAGTACCTTTAAGGCACTGCTGGGCACTGCCACACAATGTCACACGTGGCAGTCCACGTTCTCGTCGTGCAAATCTAAAAGTCCCTAATGAGTACTTGTGCACGTCCTTCTTAATCACTACCCTCTAGATTATTTTGCTGTTCCATCTAGTTGTTCTCCCCCCTCTGTTGTTGATTGGAATGTATGTGTCAGCCTTGATTCCAACTTCTCCATTCATGATCTTGTATAAGAGTTGAAGTCTAGCAACCCTCCTTCTATTCTCCACTGTTTGTCTTAGACCAATCTCCAACCTTCCTTTCCTGTGATAGGTTATTGAACGCATGCCATACCTCAGCACTAATTCTTTTTAAGCATCAAAACAATCTGCATACAGACAATACCATAGTGTGGAGAGGGCATTGATTCGTGTCCAAAATGATCTTCTGCAGGCTCTTAATAATGACGATGAAGCAATACTTCTGATGCTTAATCTAACATCTGCATTTGACAAAGTGAGCCATCGAATCCTGTCAAGTCTGAGAGATAGGTTTGGAGTTTGTGGTGTTGTTGCCTACTGGATTGCTTCGTACCTCTCGGGAAGGAAACAACAATGTTGTCATGTCTGATCCGACCTAATTGGTCCTGTTTGTCTGCTATACGAGACCTGTCCAGGGTATTATTCATATACTCATGGCCTTTCATGATGATGTACGCCTACGATACTCAGTTGAAATCAGATGTTATATTACAGACAATTAGGAAGCTTGAGCTAGACCTAGCTGCCTTCATGAGATCCGTAGTTGGATGTGTACCAACTATCTCACGTTTTGAACGACAGCAAAATGGAAGTCCTCCATACATCGTCCCCTATGAAGCATCTTCAGGAGCTCCAGAAGCGGATCTAGAGGGGGGGTTGGGGGGGTTGCAACCCCCCGCCCAAAAAAATCCGGGGACCATTTTTTTAAATCTTATCGCAAGAAAACGCCATTTTCACACACAGATTTTCAAAAATTTTCCCTACTGTGGGAGGGGGGACACCCCCCTCCCACACCCTCCCCCCTCGCTCGCTCCGCTCACGGACTCGGTCGCTACGCTCCCTCGCATACCACCCCAACCCCCCCCTTTATAAAAAGCTGGATCCGCCCCTGAGCTCCCAGCCATTTCAGTGGAGGATCTCCAAGTGCCTACAACTAAATCAGCCCGAGATCTTGGAGCTGTGGTTGATGGTCATGTCCATGCACCGCCATATGAACATTAACATGTTATAAATCCCCCTTGACTTTGAGGAAACTTGGATCTATCCGTCATTTTCTATGTACACACACGAAAGAAACCTTAGTCCATGCTTTTATCTCATCACTTTTAGGGTGCGTTTGAGCTCAATTTTGAAGGCAGAATGAGCGATTTGAAACGCACATCGTAAACGCTCATCGTAATCGCAGTTCCACGGTGTAGCCTTATATGCTCACTTCTCTGGCTCTTCCACGCAATTCTCGCTGGGTGGCTTTAATTGGCCTTGCAGCTGGATTCGCTAACCTGCACTGTGCATGCTACGGAGACCCACTAGAGGTCAGTGCGTTGACCCCATTTAAACGCGTTTACAAATTGTAAACGCACCTTTTTGTGAGTTTACGATCGGTGATCGTGATCGCCGTTTTTCGGGGATTCTACAAAAGTGATAAAAGACGCAACCGTGTTTTGAACTAAACGCGTAACAGATGCCTGATTCTGGCCAGAAAAAAATGAGCATAAACATACCCTTAGATAAATGCAATAGTCTGCTTGTTGGTCTCCCTGATAAAGACAATTCCAAATTACAGCGTATCCAAAACACGTTTGGTATCCTTATCTGAGATCGAAGCGTGATCATATTCCACAAGTCCTGTTTTAAGAAGCATACATATTGGTTACCTGTTAGATCCCGAATACAGTATCAAATTAATTTGATGACAATCAAGATAATTCATTGTATTTTCCCTGACTATTTATCCCACTGACTATGTTACGTCTCCTCAAGGAATCTCAGATCTTCCTCACGAAATCTCTTTACCGTACCAAGATGTAGGACCAAATCATTTGGAAAATAATAAGGCTACATCTAACAGCGGTTGTTGTTAACCTTAGTTGGGTGAGTCAGTCAGGATGGCCTAGTTATATTGGTGATTGTTTTAAAGGGTTCTATAGGACACCTAACCCCTGGACAACCACCCTCCGGATAACCACCCCTAGGAAGACCACCCTCTATGACAACTACCCCCAACTACCCCCTAGGGCAACCACCCTCGAGAACGACTACCACCGGGACAATTACCCTCTAGAATTATTACCCACCCCCCCCCCCCCCCAAGCTAACTACTCCCTAGGACAACCACCCTCAAGGACAACTACCCCGGAAAACTATGCCACAGACAACTACCCCCTACGACAACCACCATCTAAGACAACTATCCTAGGGAGTAATTTTCTGAGGGTGGGGTAGTTGTCCGGGGGTAGTTGTCCGGGAGGGTGGTTGTCCTAGGGGGTAGTTTTCTGGGAGTAGTTGTCCGGGGGTAGTTGTCCGGGAGGGTGGTTGTCCTAGGGGGTAGTTTTCTGGGAGTCGTTTTCCGGGGGTAGTTGCCCGGGGGCTGGTTGACCGGGGGTAGTTGTCCGGGAGGGTGGTTGTCTTGGAGGGTGGTTATCCTAGGGGGTAGTTGTTCGGGGGTAGTTGTCCGGGGGTAGTTTTCCTAGAGGGCGATTGTCCGGGGGTAGTTTTCCTAGAGGGTTGTTGTCCTATAGAGGGTTGTTATCCTAGGGGTGGTGTTCCGGGGTGGTTGTCCAGGGGGTATGTGTACGGATACGGTTTTGAAGGATTAAACAGTTGGATTAATTTAGTTGTATTGATTTTAACAAATGGTGATATAAAAGTCTTGTGTCCATATGGTTGTTTTAACGTGTTAATACACGTACATGTAAATGTATTTCTATGACCAAAAAAAAGGGTGGATTTTTCGAAAGTGTCAGATAAAAGATGATGATGTATATTATAATCGATGATAATCATTCATCTCATGTTTCGCATTCTTCATGTGCTTTCTCTTTTTTCTTTTTAATATTCTTCTAACTTCTCCTTCTCCCCTATCTCTCTCTCTCTCTCTCTCTCTCTCTCTAGTATGCTTTAAAGTGCATTGCATTGTATGTGAGTGGGTGAGTATGGCTGAGTGTGTTTGCGATATATTTGAAACTGTTTTTAATAGCATAAATATACATACAAAATATGTTTTTTTATTGTATGCTTTTATTTTATTCAATCGTATGTGAATGGGCCCCATTTACAAGCTTTGCTTCTTAGGGGTCCATAACCTGTCATTATATTGTAATTGTACCAGTACCAGTGCGATTGTAAATTGTTTTTAATGATTGGTTGAATAAATTAAATTTAAATTCAAATTGGACTGAATGATCATTTTCTTATGATGGATTGTTTTTCCTCTTTGATTTGTATATGCAGGGGTTTTCTTTTCGATTCTCATCTATTTGAGATGTCAGTCATCATTGTACATAATAAAGTATGACTCACCTAGCTACTCCTCTGGGTATGACTTCATTGATGTTCTGTGTCCTGACAAAGCCCCCCCCCCCCCCTCTCATAGGCTAGACTCCAACTTTTAAGTTTCTTCTCTCTAATATCTTACATGGATGCATCCAGCTACCATAGGCATGATAGGGAATGTTGATATTAGTCGAGGTGCCTTCCAAGAAAGTTGAGTATAATTTGTTAAGCAAAAAGTAGTATATAGAAGAAGAAGAACTAGATTTTTATCCAAAATAATCCATGTATGTATAATGCGACAAAGAATGCTTTATGTCTAAGATCCAAAGCGCTATATTTTTTTCTCATTTTCAAGTGTTGATCTTTTTTTCAATTTGTGTCCACATAATTAAGTCTGTTTACATAATTTAACTAACGTCAACAAGAGCGACATTTCGAGTCTTTCTTATAGGCAGAAAACCTGTTTTCCTAATTTCGTCTGTACATTGTCTCTAATACAAAAATTGTTCACGAAGTACATTTGCTGTACCCTGGTTATGGTTTATGTTACTGTTAGATTTCTTTCCTACCGGAAGTTCCTGTTTAATCTTTAGAGTCGGTTCATGTTTCCTGTTTCCGTTAATGTCTGTTAACTAGGCTTCCGGTTTTACGCACACAAGCTGCCGGATATAATAATAAGAATAATAATCTGGATTTATAAAGCGCTTAATACGGAATACCGTCTCTACATATATTATTACCCTGTCATCGGATTCATATTCACGCACAATGGGCACCACTTCCACTCCCTGGGGAGTACTCCTACCATAATGGTCACCATGAGGGCATAGGCAATTACTGACACAAATGCTTTCGTCATCCCATTTTTTCTCTTTGGTATTGAGTGGCAAATGTAGATTGATGCTTTGCCAAAGGACATTAGTGAGGATATGTCGAGGTGTGAGGGGGAGGGGGAGGGGGAGGGGAAGGAAGAGGGGGAGGGGGGAGGGGGGAGGGGGAGGGGGAGGGGGAGGGAGGGGGGGGGGGGGTGGCCGGTCCCGGCCAATGATGATCAATTGTATTCCACTCAGATATTCAAATTTTCGGCCTGAATTTGGGAGGGGGAGGGGGGAGGGGGAGGGGAAGGGGGAGGGGAGGGGGATGGGGGAGGGGGGGGGGGGGGGGGTCCCGGTCAATGATGATCAATTGTATTCCACTCAGATATTCAAATTTTCGGCCTGAATTTGCATCCATTTGTTTCGGCAGGCCTGAGGTTCCTTACCTATATTCCTCTTAATTATAGATGATGACTTCAATATGATATAATTTACATGACGGGCAACCTACCCCTCTTCTTGGTGTATGCCTATGACCCCACCCACACTCTCACACACATTGATTGGACATTTAGCAGTGCAGAAAGCTCAAAGGATTGGGAGTGCTGAGTGCAGTTGATAAGTACTGGTATATACTCCGTGATGTTTAACAACATGTGGACATGCGGGCCAGTCTCCCCCCAACCCCATCCCTTCCCCTCTTTTCAGCCACATGTCATAATCTTGCCCATGACGAAGGCATGTTTGTGCATCAAAACGATTACAAGACAGTGAAAGGTCCAACACGACGAAGAGCTAGCATCTGTAGTAAGGTGAACCTTTTGTTATTACGCATCTTCCCGCTTGGCTGCAAGTTCGCTACAAATAAAAAGAAAACACCTCTGAAATATTGTGCACTATGATAAAATCTTTCGAATAAACAATGTGTGCTTAGTTTGTGTGGTAGTGGCAAGCAATTAAAAAACTAAGCATGATATTAGACTTCAGCCCTCCGCTTAACTACACACCCCATCCAAATAAAGGAGATATATTTTGAACTTCGATTACACTAGCATGCATATTATCTCTGTTAGAAAATTAATGATGAACAAATAAAAGGTGTTAATCTGATAACACATCGATGTGGTCAAAGGAAAGACAATATTTATTGAAACCATAGAGATAATTATGCCATGAAAGATTGTTCACTGCCATATTATAAGCCATTATAATGGTAGAGTGTAGTGTTCTGTGCTATATTTGTCTCGGATAAAACTTAAATTGTCTTTTCTTATGGGAAACATTTCCAGTTTATATCTCAGATAAATTTTTTTCTTTTGTAACATCAGTATGGATCTAGGTTTACAAGAGTCACACCCAGAATCCAGAATCACAAACTCTTTGCCGTACTATTTCTGATAGTATTATAACTATTACTTCCTCCAAGAGCAAAAGTTTCAATATTTAACAATAGAACATGGATATACGGGATGCCGGTAAACCTATTCTCCTCTTGTCTTTATTGTTTACTGCTTGCTTCAGACACGTACCAGGGAAGATCATTGGACCATTGGATAGCAAGTTAAACGGATACCAGAGCACTGTTTCGATTGAAGTCATAACGGAAATATATTTTGTCACTGATCAAACAACTACAAAATCTACTAGTAGTGTATCCACTCAAACAGGAACTCCGCTCTTAGATCCTACGCTTTCACCATCAAGTGAATCACCATCACAAACTACAACCTTGACAAGACCAACAAGAGAATCCACAAGGACTATCTCAATCTTAACCACCTTCCGAAAGACAACGGTACCTACTGGCAGTTATTCTCCATTTACGAGCACGACAAAGAACCCACCTTTCCAAGCAACTAATTGACATTTTTCGACAGATGATTCTAAATTCACCTGCAGTCCAAGCCATGGGCACACGAATCTCTTTGTGACATCATCATCCTCTTTGGCTAGTACACACCAGTCAGGCACATCCTCAAGGATGATGACAACATTGGCTGGATCAAATCAGAGTCACTCTATGTTCCCGAAGACAGAATCAATGAGGACAACATTTCCAAGGACAGAAGACCTTAGGACAGAGCCCCTTATGAGGAATGGCCACCCTGGAACAGATGAACCACATGGTAAATGCCGATTCTTATGTACTGCAATACCATAAGCTAGTTAGTTGTATATCTCACCCTCCCTACAAACTATTGTTCCCCTCTTCTCTTTCTTCCTGTCTATCTCTGTCACTCTAGTTCGTTGTATATCTCACCCTCCCTACAAACTATTGTTCCCCTCTTCTCTTTCTTCCTGCCTATCTCTGCCACTCTAGTTAGTTGTATATCTCACCCTCCCTACAAACTATTGTTCCCCTCTTCTCTTTCTTCCTGTCTATCGCTGTTACTCTAGTTAGTTGTATATCTCACCCTCCCTACAAACTATTGTTCCCCTCTTCTCTTTCTTCCTGTCTATCTCTGCCACTCTAGTTAGTTGTATATCTCACCCTCCCTACAAACTATTGTTCCCCTCTTCTCTTTCTCCCTGTCTATCGCTGTTACTCTAGTTAGTTGTATATCTCACCCTCCCTACAAACTATTGTTCCCCTCTTCTCTTTCTTCCTGTCTATCTCTGCCACTCTAGTTAGTTGTATATCTCACCCTCCCTACAAACTATTGTTCCCCTCTTCTCTTTCTTCCTGTCTATCGCTGTTACTCTAGTTAGTTGTATATCTCACCCTCCCTACAAACTATTGTTCCCCTCTTCTCTTTCTTCCTGTCTATCTCTGCCACTCTAGTTAGTTGTATATCTCACCCTCCCTACAAACTATTGTTCCCCTCTTCTCTTTCTTCCTGTCTATCTCTGTCACTCTAGTTAGTTGTATATCTCACCCTCCCTACAAACTATTGTTCCCCTCTTCTCTTTCTTCCTGTCTATCTCTGCCACTCTAGTTAGTTGTATATCTCACCCTCACTACAAACCATTGTTCCCCTCTTCTCTTTCTTCCTGTCTATCTCTGCCACTCTAGTTAGTTGTATATCTCACCCTCACTACAAACCATTGTTCCCCTCTTCTCTTTCTTCCTGTCTATCTCTGCCACTCTAGTTAGTTGTATATCTCACCCTCACTACAAACCATTGTTCCCCTCTTCTCTTTCTTCCTGTCTATCTCTGCCACTCTAGTTAGTTGTATATCTCACCCTCCCTACAAACTATTGTTCCCCTCTTCTCTTTCTTCCTGTCTATCTCTGCCACTCTAGTTAGTTGTATATCTCACCCTCCCTACAAACTATTGTTCCCCTCTTCTCTTTCTTCCTGTCTATCTCTGTCACTCTAGTTAGTTGTATATCTCACCCTCCCTACAAACTATTGTTCCCCTCTTCTCTTTCTTCCTGTCTATCTCTGTTACTCTAGTTAGTTGTATATCTCACCCTCCCTACAAACTATTGTTCCCCTCTTCTCTTTCTTCCTGTCTATCTCTGTCACTCTAGTTAGTTGTATATCTCACCCTCCCTACAAACTATTGTTCCCCTCTTCTCTTTCTTCCTGTCTATCTCTGTTACTCTAGTTAGTTGTATATCTCACCCTCCCTACAAACTATTGTTCCCCTCTTCTCTTTCTTCCTGTCTATCTTTGTCACTCTAGTTAGTTGTATATCTCACCCTCCCTACAAACCATCGTTTCATCTGATATGGATTTGTTCTTATTCTAACATTATGGAAAGAGTTAATCCTACATGTCATCATTAACAACTGTTCATTATCTGCTAATTTGTATAATTATTTGTTCTTTTTTGTTTAGTTACAGAAAAACCCTCGGTGTGGCACAACCCTACATTTGTTGCTTTATTTTCATTTGCTGTCTCCATAGTCTTCCTCCTTCTCATCATGTTGATAATCTGCTGCATCATATGTCACCAGATGAAAGATGCATCGAAGAGAGAAGATGCGTATAACCAGAGGTTCACCTTACTACAGATGCATGCTCTTCGACGTGTTGGACCGAGCCCTGGTGCTTTACCGAAGAGTGAGATAGAGATGGGATATGTATCAGAACAGAACTGGGATGAGAAAGAGATGGAGAGACCAGGTATACCAATCATTGCCTGGCTTTGAGAAGTCCACCTAAACTGGGATGAGAAAGAGATGGAGAGACCGGGTATACCCATCATTGCCTGGCTTTGAGAAGTCAACTCTGTTTGTTACTAATGAGATGGTGACAGGCAGCTTGCCATACAGTTTGGATGGAATTGTTACTGCAACCAATATTTGCTGGGAAAAAGTGAAAAACCAAGAAGCGTAAAAACAGGACTCGGATTAGAAGATTGTTGATAGTCTTAAATCTATATAATAATAATAATAATAATAATAATATGTTCTTGTATAGTGCTCATGTCAGCCAGATTTGACCCTCCATGCATAAATTGTAATAGATTTCCTGCCGGTATAATCTTCGGCTTTGCCCATGTAGTTAACTGAATAATCTATCATTACATTTACTAAATCAACTAGGATGCCAATTACCAAATCATTAAACAAGTGTTAAAGAACCAACTCAGCAATTTTAGGTATCATTAATATCATTTAAGAAGTCAGAAACCATGAACTAGAGAACTCCTATCCTACCATCAGACTGACAGGCCACGTGACCAACAATTTCAATCTGCTGGACCATGAGAAAAGCTGTCAGAAGGCCTATTAGAGCAACATGCTGGTTTTGTGGATTGTTGATTGCATGGGCCTTCTCAGTTCTCTTCAGACGGCCAGTCGATATAATGGTTCATCATTCTTGTGGGCTGTATCAATTCCTGTCCCTTTAAATGCCTTTATAAGTCAACTCAAAATAAGGACCCAAAGATTATCGATACGATGAAATTTCATTGGTTGCAATCACAAAGTTAATACATGTCCATACACCTCTCACTTCCTTCCCTTATGCGAAACACACACAATCATTAAAGGGACTGGTCATTTTACTTCATTATATCATCAACAAGTTTATTTAAGATCTCACATCTCATATTTGATAAAAACTGTACTTACATAAGATGTTCATAATCAATCAATTTCTGTAGTTCCTTTTTTCCATTTAATTATTATTTTAAAATAAAAATACATGACATTCAAGTGTGACACAATATTGCAAGGTAAAACCCTGTTTGTTATTTGTACGTGGGCTCAGAACCTGCCGAAAGAAAAGGTTTGCAAGCAAAGTTAGCACGTAATGAAGCAATTGCCATGGTACAAGCACAAAAGTAAGAAACACATGTTACTGAAAGTTTGAGCAAAACTGGACTTAGAATTCATTGATCTTTGAATGTGGAGAGTATTTATATGCACTGTCCTGTGAGCAGATTTGTCATATTATGTTGATTACATCAATTTAAGGAAACTGAACAAAATGTTACACACTTCAGTTTCACGAAGGAATAATAGTGTTAAAATGATGCATTTGTTTGTATTATTTTATAGATAGGACATTCAGCATTGGTCTATCCTTTCATTAATCAGAAGAAACAAAAAGAAAAGAATTTATTGTGATGGTTCTGTGTACAACATCACAGTAGAGTTCTCACTGTTTGATATGTAGTATATAGCTATATTAAAGCTTACATGTATTAAAGTAAACTTGACTTTCAAACTAGTACTATTTCAAACATTCAAAGTGTATTATTCAGTGTACAATGTTTCTCAAAAACATTCAACAATTTCTCTGACTTTCCTGTATCCTATCATATTAATTTATTCTCCTATGCTGAAAAAGATCAGAAATTCTGTGTGGAAAATAAATGAAAAAATGTCTTACATACACCAGCTGACAAATTTATTTTCATAACAAGTCTAAATTAAAAGATTTACTTCGATAGACCTGAGGTCAATGCACTATATGTATGCGTGTATATTCTAAGTTACCACTAATTCTAACTAACTACAGCAGGGGATAACATGCACTGGTACACTCTTCATAAATAATTGAAATATTAGCTTTAGCAGCTCTTTACTTTTCTGCAACAGAAGTCTGTACTTTATTTCAAATCAAGTCCAGACAAAAAGACAAGGTCAGAAAAGGTTATGAGTGAAAGAACTTTGGCAGGGAAACAGGGGCCAATAACTCTAGAAACTCAAGTCAGAGCAAAACCCGTGTTGTGATCAAAGCTCCCGTGATGATCTTGGTCTATGATACATTCATAAAGCCAAAATCTACACCAGATTTGTGTAAGATCTAGAAAAAGGTTTTGATTCATTGGTTCAACAATAGAACATTTTCATTCATGAAACGAGCTAAGGGGAAGTCCACCCTGATATTAACTCCGTTTTAATATAAGCAGACAAATGAGAGAAGCAGATCAGTGAAAGTTTGAGCAAAATCAGATGAAATTGCAATTTAAATCAAAGACAAATTGGCAACAATGTGACGTATCTTGTGAGCTCCTCTCAAATTCCTTCTGTACAGAAATTTCTTAACTTTAATTTTCTTCTCTATTGACGATGGAAATGTTTGATTCTTACAGAGGTTGTACAAAAAACTTATTTGCAATAATTATATCTGGGGTGAAGGTATGATTGAAAATTTTCTTAAGGGAAAATATACATTTTTGTAGATTTTTGAGTACAGGGCAAATGGGAGGGGAGGTCGCAAGATACATCACAGAGTTGCTAATTTGTGTTTGATTGATTGCAATTTTAAAAATTCATAACTTTCTTATTCATAATCGGTGTTTGCTCAAACTTTCACTGACCTACAGTTTCTTTAATTGTTTTGCTTCCATTAAGACCAACTTAATATCAGGGTGGACTTCCCCTTTAAAACTACATAATGTCATAAATCTATTGATAATGATGATCAAGATGAGGACAACAAAAACAAGGAATTATAATATATCCTACAATCATGTATGCTTTCCATGCTACTACAAACCATAACAGAATCATGACTACAAGATCTAGACCCGTAGATGGGCACACAGAGACATTTTGGTCAAAACTCATTTAGTTTTTTCATGAGACAATAAACACAAAACATTGATAAACGATACCCTGTCACTTTTAAAAAATATGGTTAAAAATACAATCTGAAATGTATTGTGTATAGTCCAGGCATTTTGTGAAAAAAAAGGGGTCAACCTCCCACTAATTGCAACAGAAAGTCTGTCAACTGTTTTATACCCATAAATATGTCCTCTATAACATCAAAATTCTTAAGGAATCCTGGTGGGGGAAAGTTCCATGGCGGCCATTTTTCAAAATGGCCCCCATGAATCTGATATTTCCTTATATCTCTGCTTTTAAATAACATAGAGATTTTAAGTGCTAAACATACATTTTCAGGGACAAGGAATCAAATGAAACCCATTTTGGTAAGGTAAACCTGACAAAAAAGCTGAAATGGCAGTGAGAGAAAGGTCAATACTCTGAAAATTGTTTTTCAGTATTGCACAATGCACATACAGTATGATTCCAGTGCATTTATACTTGCCATGGTCACACAATGAAAATATAGTCATTCCGATGTGACATCTGAGGTTCAGCCCAAGATAATTTGATTGTAATGTAACATACCGGTACACATTATTCCACAACATATTTCACAATCATTATTCTCTGGTAAACCTCATTATAGATGTCACATAGATCTTTATAAAAAATAATTTGGATTTCAAATTTATTTCAATTTGTACAAATTTGCTAAGATAGCTTCTACAACATGATATTGAAGTGCCTTCCCTGATTATACTAAATAGATAGATAGGAAGATTCTTTTATTGATCCATATTCAAATCATTGAAACATTCATCATATTGCCTTTCTTTATAAACGACAGACATGTGCCAGTCAAATCGACACAAAATCATAATTTAAACCAGAATGGCAATGCTTCTTCTATTTGGTTCTGGAGCATGGAACACAAAGGTTTGTTAAAACATTGTCGAGGCATTATACAAAAATGTTACTAAACTTTTCATTCCACATGTATCTAAACTCAGGTCTTCCATATTGTTAGAGTGTAAACATACTCTGTGAAAGTCCCTAGTTTCTTCTATTGAACAGCCAAAGCTGGTTCAGGTTTACTGTTCACATGTATCATACAGATTGCACAGTAGCCAATAGTTTTGACAATGGCAAGAAACCAGTATGAACATGCCTGTCAGACTGACTTGCTTGCTGATACAGCAGTATGAACATGCCTGTCAGAGTGACTTGCTTACTGATACAGCAGTATGAACATGCCTGTCAGACTGACTTGCTTGCTGATACAGCAGTATGAACATGCCTGTCAGACTGACTTGCTTGCTGATACAGCGGTATGAACATGCTTGTCAGACTGACTTGCTTGTTGATACAGCAGTATGAACATGCCTGTCAGACTGACTTGCTTGCAGATTCAGCGGTTGGTGATTTGCTTGCTAGCTTGCCTCTGGAACTTGACTTTACAATCTTTAACTTTCTCCTGACCTCTGCTTGCCTTCTGAGGGCGCTATTTAGAATGTTTGCACCCCACATCCAGGTGTTCCTAGGAATCTGTCTTGCAATCCAGGACTAGAGAGAGAGAGAGAGAGAAAGATCAATAATAATAATAATAATAATAATCTTTGAAGTCCACTCAAAATTTGATTAAACCGAAACAGAAATTCTTTTTGCCCAATTGATCGTAAGCCCGGCAGCCACTGAGCAGCTCCAGATCGACGTTGCTCTATCCCTTATTGTTGAACGCCAAACAAGGTAGCAGCAACTCCCATCTTTTAACGTCTTTTGGTATGACGCGGCCTGGGTTCGAACCCACGACCTCCCGGTTGTGAGGCGGACGCTCTACTGACTGAGCCAACACACCCATAAGACAATCAAGCTAGGATAAATACCATTAATGGTGGAGCGTACAATTTGCAAACCTAAAAAAGTAAAATTTGTAGGCAGGACCTTCTCATGTATTTTCATCATAAAAGGAACATTGTCAGACATTGTACCAATTTTTAATGTAGTTTAACCATCTCAATGAGTTAGACTAAGGGGGAGGGGGAGTATCATGTATCCTTTAAATTCCACAATTATTGAGAAAGTGCTCTAATTAATACATTAACTCTTTGCCCGCCACGTACACAATCCCCCCTGTGCCACATTGTTTTTAGGGTGCCACCTTAGGAGGGGTTCTGCATGGACTATGCCTATTCAACTCGCAATAACTTTTGATTGGTGTATTGTAATGAAAAACTTTGTGTAGCAATATTGTATAGAAATTAATAGTCTTGCCAATGGTATCATTTTTGTAATGTATATTATCATAAATTTTGAGATTATCAACTATACATTTTGTATCCAAGTTTTCGTTTAGAAGGGTATTCTATACCTCTTATATCTAATACTTTGTTATGGAGGTTTATGTCCTGAGTTAGTTCATTGAAAAGATGTATTCATGAGCTTTCACTACATACCAAATTCATGTGTTGAAGGTCACAATGAGCCTGGTAATTTAGGATTGAATAAAGAGTAAGCCGACAATGAACTAATCTCCTATTGAAATTGACCCTGGGTACTTTTGAATAGACTTCCTGTCTCTTGATTGTACTTTGATGACCTTTATTGTGTCTGTAGGTAAGATGGTGTAACATTCTATTATTACTTGCAAGGCTGTGCAAGCTATTAGAATTGAAAGAAATGAATAGAAGAACTTATTGATTTTCTACACTAATAAGGCAAGCCATGAACATAATGTATGCTTGAAACATGTACTAAGTTATGAATTGTAGAAAGCTGATGTATAATAAATAAGAATAAAATATATTCGTCTACATAATAGTCTCATATTGACATGTTCATTATAACACGAGATAGACAGAGAGAGGGAGAGAGAAAGAAAGAGAATAAGAACGAAGAGACAGGCAGATTGGGAAAGAAATAAGAAGAGACAGGGAGAGATAGAGAGAAAGAGAGAAAGAAAGAGATAAGCAGATACAGACAATGAGAGTGAGAAGATAGAGATAGAGGTGGAGGGGAAGAAGAAAGAGACAGGCAGATAGGGATATAAATAAGAAGAGACACGGAGAGAGAAAGACAGATAGGCAGACAGAGAAAGACAGAGGCAGGTTGAGATAATGAGAGTGAGAACAAGATAGAGAGAGAGGCAGAGAGAGGGGAGGAAGAAAGAGACAGGCAGATAGGGAGAGAAATAACAAGAGACAGGGAGAGATAGAGAGAGAGAACGAAAGAGATAAGCAGATACAGAAAGTGAGAGTGAGAAGATAGAGATAGAGGGGGAGGGGAAGAAGAAAGAGACAGGCAGATAGGGATATAAATACGAAGAGACACGGAGAGAGAAAGACAGATAGGCAGACAGAGAAAGAAAGGCAGAAAGAGAAAGTGAGGATGAGAAGATACAGAGGGGCAGAGAGAAATAAGAAACAAGGAGAGAGAGAGAGAGAGAGAAAGATAGCGGCAGATAGAGAAAGTGAAAGTGAAAAGAAGATATAGGCAAACTCGCTGTCTGAATCGTGATTGATGTCCACGCCATTATCATGTTCTGTGGGATTACACAAAAGTGTACGTGTGGGACCAGGCTCATCTTCCTCGTCAGAGTCAGTCTCGCTCTCCTCTGAATCAGAGTCGGCTGTTGGAACAGGGTCCATCACAAGTTCTCGTACCTGATCAGCAGTGAAGAAGTCCCGTCTCCTCCTAATAGGGGCCATCCTAGCTCATCAGAATATTTGCAAAAGCAGTTTCAAAAACTCAATTTTTCTCGGAAAATGTCAATGTAAACAATGTCTGCGAAAGCGGTGCAATGAAGTGTGATGTGTATACAATGCGAAGCACGCATTACTATTGTGTGTGTGTGCGTACAATAGAATTAAATGCGTTCCGTGTGTATTGTGAATGAAATGTGACTTGAGTCGAAGTTGGCAGCCCGCTGTATGTTCCGCTAGTCGAACAGAGCGGGCAAAGAGTTAAGAATCTACATGTATGAAAATAATAGAAGAGACATCTTTCAGCTTGGGTAACAGGATTTTTGTTAAACATACATCTATATGATTTTAGTTTTTACCCTCCAGCATGATTATAAATTAACTTTGAACTGGTACACTATATTCCTGTAAAAGTAATAAACTAAGGAACATTATATAAATGGATATGTACTTCTCAACTCTTATAAATCAGTAACAAAAACAATGATTCCATAATCTTATCCATCTTTGAAAATCATTAGCCTGATAACATTTGACACAAAATGATAATTAGATCTTATTCCTTAGAATCAAGAGTTAATCATATGTACCTGCACAGCATGAGGCCAGTACCCTGCTGTTCTGTTAGCGATTCCAATGCTTGCTACTGCATGCTTAGCATATACAGCTGCAGAAGGGATCAGGAAACGAGATCTCGGCATTGTCTCTCCAAAGTCAGCCATCTTTGTTGCTACATACGAGGGCAGCAGAGTCTGAACGATGATTCCATAATCCTTGTACTCATACTCTAATGCTTGTGAGAACACATCGATGTAGGTCTGTAACAAACAAGAAGTTACAATGGTAATTACATCATCAAATGCTTGTGAGAACATAAAGGTAGGTCTGTAACAATCCTTACCCCTCCTCCTCACCCCTCCTCCTCACCCTTCTTACATACCCCTCCTCCTCACCCATCCTCCTCACCCCTCCTCTATACCCCTTCTCCTCCTCACCCCTCCTCCTTACCCCTCCTCTACACCCCTCCTCCTCACCCCTCCTCCATACCCCTTCTCCTCCTTACCCCTCCTCTACACCCCTCCTCCTCACCCCTCCTCCTCACCCCTCCTCCATACCCCTCCTCCATACCCAGAGCTGCCAACCTTGTGCGACCAAAAAAAGGAATCATGATGGCAAAAAAAAGGAATTTCAAGCAAAAAAAAGGAATCCATAAAAACGAAACTTACAACCACACGCGACACACTTCCAATGCAGAAATGTTCATTCATCATGCTGTTTTTTCCATACAAGCAGGTAATTTTTTTGGGAATATTTTTCTCTTCAAATATGTTTTAAAATTAGTTTTCTATTGAATTTGTGATCAAATCACCATTTTAGGGCAGTTGTTTGACGTGCGGTATGTAAAAAAAAAAAAAAAAAAAAAAAAAAAAAAAATATTAAAAAACGTATTTTATGAAGAAAAAACGTAATACCGTAATTTGGAGGAAAAAACGGAGTAATTCCGGCAAAAACGGAATGGTTGGCAGCTCTGCATACCCCTTCTCCTCCTCACCCCTCCTCCTCACCCCTCCTCCTCACCCCTCCTCCTCACCCCTCCTCCTCCTCACCCCTCCTCCTCACCCCTCCTCCTCACCCCTCCTCCATACCCCTCCTCCATACCCCTTCTCCTCCTCCTTACCCCTCCTCTACACCCCTCCTCCTCACCCCTCCTCCTCACCCCTCCTCCATACCCCTTCTCCTCCTCCTTACCCCTCCTCCTCACCCCTCCTCCTCCATACCCCTCCTCCTCCTTACCCCTCCTCCTCACCCCTCCTCCATACCCCTTCTCCTCCTCCTCACCCCTCCTCCTCCATACCCCTCCTCCTCCTTACCCCTCCTCTACACCCCTCCTCTACACCCCTCCTCCTCCATACCCCTCCTCCTCCTCCTTACCCCTCCTCTACACCCCTCCTCTACACCCCTCCTCCTTACCCCTCCTCCTCCATTCCCCTCCTCCTCACCCCTCCTCCTTACCCCTCCTCCATACCCCTCCTCCTCACCCCTCCTCCTCACCCCTCCTCCTCACCCCTCCTCCTCACCCCTCCTCCTCACCCCTCCTCCTCACCCCTCCTCCTCACCCCTCCTCCTCACCCCTCCTCCTCAACCCTCCTCCATACCCCTCCTCCTGACCCCTCCTCCTCACCCCTCCTCCTCACCCCTCCTCCTCACCCCTCCTCCTCACCCCTCCTCCTCACCCCTCCTCCTCACCCCTCCTCCTCACCCCTCCTCCTTACCCCTCCTCCTCACCCCTCCTCCTCACCCCTCCTCCTTACCCCTCCTCCTCACCCCTCCTCCATACCCCTCCTCCTTACCCCTCCTCCATACCCCTCCTCCTCACCCCTCCTCCTTACCCCTCCTCCTCACCCCTCCTCCTTACCCCTCCTCCTCACCCCTCCTCCTCACCCCTCCTCCTCACCCCTCCTCCTCACCCCTCCTCCTCACCCCTCCTCCTTACCCCTCCTCCTCACCCCTCCTCCTTACCCCTCCTCCTCACCCCTCCTCCTCACCCCTCCTCCTCACCCCTCCTCCTCACCCCTCCTCCATACCCCTCCTCCTCACCCTTCCTCCTTACCCCTCCTCCTCACCCCTCCTCCTTACCCCTCCTCCTCACCCCTCCTCCTCACCCCTCCTCCTCACCCCTCCTCCTCACCCTCCTCTGTCTCACCCCTCCTCCTCACCCCTCCTCCTCACCCCTCCTCCTCGCCCCTCCTCCTCCTCACCCCTCCTCTGTCTCACCTCTCCTCCTCACCCCTCCTCCTCACCCCTCCTCCTCACCCCTCCTCCTCACCCCTCCTCCTCACCCCTCCTCCTTACCCCTCCTCTGACTCACCTTACATGCTGAGTATAGGGCTAGTTGTGGGCTGGGGTGAATGGACGTTCCTGAGGAGACATTCACCACTACTCCACACTTCCTCTCAACCATCTGAGGTAGAACCAGCTTTGTCATCTACACAACAAACACGTTTATAAGGAAAAAAAGAGTTATTAGGGGATTAATGAAATATTACTGAAGGCTTGATCATACATAATAAGCCCCATTTGACATGATTATGAATAGATGGTTATGAATAAATGATTATGAATGGGAAGTAGGGATGAAAAGTGTAATAAAGAGACTATGCATACTCATATTTCCTTTTGCCACAGCCATTTTGGGGGCCAGTTTACATGTACATATCACATGGCAATGAGGTCTCACTTCTACAGAGATGATCATTTATACATCTATAGGTACAGAGGAAGACATTCATTGTAAGGCAAATACATAATAAAAGATGTCATGATGATATTGCCAATGATTTTGCTGATGATGATGATGATAAGTATGATGAGTCTGATTGAGAGCAATTACCATGGTAGCAGCTCCTATATTGATATTGATGAGTTGTCTTATACGATCTGCATCCATCTCAAGGAAGAGCTGTGGATAATCCATGGCGCCAACATTGTTCACTGTCAAGAGAGAGAGAGGGGGTAAGAGAGAGGGGGGATTAAGAGACAGGGGGATTAAGAGACAGGGGGAT
Source organism: Strongylocentrotus droebachiensis (assembly GCA_035222895.1). NCBI lineage: Eukaryota > Metazoa > Echinodermata > Echinoidea > Camarodonta > Strongylocentrotidae > Strongylocentrotus > Strongylocentrotus droebachiensis. The sequence continues at coordinate 77,683 of JAVYIG010008306.1, forward strand.
TAAGATACGGGGGGATTAACATACTGATCTCAATGCAGTCTACAGAGAGCATAACAATTAATTTCAAAGATAAACTCAACATTTAATATTAATAATAATAATTGGAGTTATGTAGCGCCTTTTTCAAAGGATACAAGGCGCTGTCTCTTAGACTATCAACAATTTAAGAGGAGTTGTCCAGGTAAGTTTTCAGTTGTTTTTCGAAGAAATCTATTGAAGTACTGTTTCTTACAAATGAGGGGAGTTGGTTCCAGAGACGTGGGGATTTGAAACCAGACTATTTACAGGATTTGGGATTTGGGAATGACAAAGGTAGGAGCTGATGAAGATCTAAGAGAATATGATGTTCTCTGTTGCTGAAAGAGTGAGGAAATGTATACAGGAAGGGTGGTCGACATAGATTTGAAAGTATCTGGTATTGTATTCTATGGTCCTGAAAGCAGACGACTTGTTTACAAATCTAAAAGAAAAGAAATATCCCTAAGAAAACTAAGACGTATGATCAATGTCAGATAGTGTAGTGAAAGTCTATCGATTTTCAAATTGATCGATTGATTACTGAATTGTCTTGTTTTCATAGAATACAGAAACTCATTCATTTCCTCTATTAAAAGGATCGTTTAACAATGTTAAATCTCAGATACACGGCCCTACCTGTTATCAGTGTCTGTGATATGGTGTAATACTGAAGCCCTAAAAAAATCGCGCTTCAAAATGATCAAGAAGTGCCTCAAAAAAATAAAAAATCATTGAGTGACCGGTTTTATCATACCGTACTCGTTTTACCCAATAGACTGTAGTGTTATGAAAACCGTTTGCCAAACGGTTTTCAAAATTTGTAATTCCAATCATATTTATCTTGATAATCAGACAGGCGGTCGGCTTGTAAAAGTCATTGAGTTCCTGACTGACCTAAAGGTTTATAATTATCATTGCAGCATGAGCTTAATCCAGGATTTTGTTTTAGAATCTGAGACAAAGTTACCGGATCCCTTTAAAGCAATGGATGAAAGAAGTTAAGAACTATATTAAAGGTACAAATATGAATGTCATAACTAGTAGTGATTTAGAGGGGAATTCATACCTATTGTTGTTTTAGTTTGAACTATTAAATTCTGAATATTTATGCCACTGTCAAAACCACACAATAGACTCTCCCCTCCAGAATAATATTTTTCTTCTTCAAACACATACTTTCATATCAACGTTTTTAAACAACTCCATGTACTTTTGAGAGAAGTAGAACACATAAATATTGAGGCTTTTTTTTACTTGTTAATTTTGTCAATGACTGTCAATGACTGTCAAGGCTCTGTACACTGAATATTTACCTAAGATACCTATCTGCATGCCCTGTAGTCTAGTTGAGATGTCTTCATATATCTCAGATCCAAGGCTGAAATCTGCTTTAATCACATGAGTCTTTACTCCATAGAAAGATTCTAAAATAGAAACATTACTCAAATTTAGTATTTCTTGTACTACAAATATCAATAAAATATGAAGAAAACAATGTCTATATTATGCGATATTTAAGATCCAGGCTGACATTCGTTTGTTTCTATTATGCAATATTCAATATAACCTCATTTTGCACTAGTTCATGAATAAACATAGCATTAGAAATATCACTTTACCAATTTGAGGAGTGAAATGGTCCTTACCGATCTCTGAAGCCACCTTCCTGAGTTTCTCATTAGAGCGACTGATGAGAATGATGTTCACTCCATGATGAGCTAATTCCATAGCATATGCTTTACCTATACCGTCGGTGGAACCAGTTACAACTGACAAGAGGAGAGCAAGAGAGAAAAGGGTTCTAAGTAGGAATTAATGTAATGTTAATTGTTATTGTATAATTGTTTTAAATGGGGGCACGCTACAAGCGTCCTATCTTGCACCCCGGGGCAACATGTCTGATATTGATATTTATAATGCTATGTTTATTATGAAATTATAAAGAAAAACTGTGATAACGCCATTACGAACTTGTAGCTTGCGCAGTTTTTCCTTCATAATCATTTTACCTTCGGCGTAGACTAGAAGGGATGAGATTTAGATGACGTCATGCGCAGCGAGAGTTAAAAGACGGTTTGCAAGATTTTCAACATGGATGTCAATTTTGACCCATAATTTCCTAAAAAGGGACCATTAAACGGATTATTTCAGTCAAGTTGGTAAGTGGAACCGATGTATTATAGCTTAGGCCTAATTTAGAAAATAAAATGCATGGGATATGCATGAGGTAAAATGACATTTTCGGGTAATAAAAATATGGCCATAAATGGCCATGGAGTTAGCAAGGGAATGCGTATAGTCGATTTCTGTCTCTAAAGAGAGAGCCGGACCCTACCCAAATAAGAGGCTTAACGAACGAAAGAGACGGAAAATTCGGTCTAAGGGCAAATTAGCCCCCAAAATGCCCAAAAGAGCCCCTGAAAGTATTAAGAGCCCCCTAAACAGTAGGGGCGCTGGTCCGAGAATAAGGGTCGTCTTCATAAACGAAGATCGTCTTTGTAAACGCGGACCAATGCGTCCTCAAAAACAAGGATCGTCTGCAAAAAAGCAGATGTTCATTTTTGATCGGCACATTGGCGATCCACCTATAGCTAAAGCTCTGCACCTCAAACTGAAGCTATCAGTCCAAAATTATGCAAACTTCTCATATGGTTTATGGTATTAAGCGCATGCACAATACCATAACCCATACAAGAAGTTTGCATAATTTTGGACTGATAGCTTCAGTTTGAGTTGCAAAGCTAGCGTAGAGTCGGTACTGAGTGACGACGTCGACATCGAAGCCTTAAACGGAGGCTTCCCGAATTCGGATGTGATCCAAATTCAGGTGGAAAATGTGATATATGATTATGATTAAAATTAGTAAAAAATTGGGCTAAATTTCCTTTGCTAAGAATGGATATTCAACTGCTTAAAAAAATGGATACGGAACTACACTAGCGCCAAAATGTGCATAGATCTAGACTACAGTTCAATGCAAAACAAATGAAAAAGTGTCATTTTCATGCCAGCAAACTTGACAAGTAGCCCCCAAAATGATTTTTTGTTTTTTCTGTGCTAGTAATGCAGCTATGTGTGGTCAGGCATGACTACCGTAGTCCGTACACGTAGGGTAGAGTGCCCAGTATTCAGGGAAATCGCTAATATTTTGAATTCTTACCTCTTTCATTTGGCAATCTACCCATCAAAAGAAAAGAAATTTATTCCTCTAACAGGATTTTATAGTCACTTAAAATATAGAATAATGATAAGCAAAATACTTCCGAAAGAAGACAGAGCATTTTTCTGCCCAGAATTTGGTCTCGCCGAATAGAATTCGGTCACGCGATTTGTGCGTGGTATCTCCGTTGCCGAGGAGTGAAGCGTATTTGCGCACTATTTTCACACAATCATGACAATTGCACGATAAAGCACTGAATGTCAATGCGTTGACCGAATACTGGCCGAGCGATACCGCATGGCAAGGGTATCTGAAAATACCTCTTGCACATCGGTGAACACACACATACTAAATTCATTGCGACAGCACACGTAGTTGTTTCGCAATAGACTTCTACATATGGCTATGCATGTTAGCGCATGTGCTTAGAGAACGCGGAAGTGCAGAAAGTTGTGCGACACTGACCAATTTCGAGCTAAGTTGGAGATCTTTTCGGGGCCCTAAATCTGATTTAATTTTGAGAGTTAAGAAAAGTTGTTCAGCTGCCTGATTTGTGCAAGTTTCGTGGCTCATAAATTATTTTTTAAATTGTTACAGCTGTTGAAACGGCTGTCTGACCGAATACTGGGAATGGACCGAATACTGGGCGCGCTACCCTAGTGCGTACACACTTAGTCCGAGAGACAACATATTTCTCACATATAAATGAAGGTATGGGACTGAAATGTTTTTACCTGCCCATTCTCCGAATTCTTTGACAAGGTCTCGTTTTGGTCTCAGTTTAGGATATAGATGCATCCGGATAACATACTGCACCCTGTAACAGGTGACAATAACTTTCTTTGTCACATAGTAAGCTCCTATCAATGACAACACCTCAGAGTAGACATGAAAACCGGTCGAAACTTGTCGGAAAAGAAGATCAAAACCATCTACCACTGCAGCCATGTTTACCAGTCTTTGTTTAAGGCTGTTAACAGTAAACAGATTTGTCATCTCTCTCTTTCTCTCTCTCTCTCTCTCTCTCTCTCTCTTTATCTATGTCTCTCTCTCTCTCTCTACCTCTCTGATATGCCTGCTCCCTGTCTATCTCTTCCCATCTCTCTCTCTCTGTCTCCTCCCTCTTTCTTTCTCTCACTCCTTCTCGTATATTCTCTTCTATATAAGGTTTCAACAATCTCTTTCTCTACCTCTCTGATAGCTGCTCCCTGTCTATCTCTTCCCATCTCTCTTTCTCTCTCTCTCTTTCCCTATCTCTCTCTCTCTCTCTCTCTCTCTCTACCTCTCTGATACGCCTGCTCCCTGTATATCTCTTCCCATCTCTCTCTCTCTCTCTCTCTTCTATTTTTCATAGTTACCCCTCTCACGACATGAACATAAAATATTACCCGAGAAGGAATTATTACGTCATTCCATTTAATAAGACCGTTTTGTGCACAATGTGTCACAGAATAAAGGAGCTGATTAAAAATTTGACAATTTACAATCGGATCATACTGTTTAGATCATTGATTTCTCTTAATGTATATGTGGTGAGTGGTGACTTGTCGGTACGAACGGCAGGCTCCAATGATTACAAGTTTTCCTTTGCACTTGTTTCTGTACATAATTATGAAGCACATGTACAAGATTGTACTCTTCAATGCATTATATCAAACAATCAAATTTCCAGTGAATTGACCGTAACCTTTACAGTTGTCAACACAGAACTATATTGGGCTATATGTAGGCATATTGATACTTTACTTTGAAACGAGATTCAAAATGGATTATATATATTTATTGATTTTTTTAAAAATATTTTAGAGGTAAGGTTATGAGTTCGTTCGGGTTAGGATTAAGGTCAGTGATAACTGATCATCGATGATTTTTTTTTTTTTCTTGTATCAATTTGACAAAAGTCTCAACAAACAGAGAAGACGTCTGACCACAGGCACATGGAAAAGATTCAGTTAGTATGCCTCTCGAACTTCTCGATGCGCTTATTACCCTACAGTTGAAAACAAGAAAAGGGAAAATATAAAGATTTATTAAGCATAAAGATTTGTATATGCTGTATCCTTACAATGTGCATGCACCGATTGCATTTCAGAAACAGTAGTGCTATTATGATATGGTGTGATCTGCTAGCGGGATAATTAAGAGGTGTATATGTGCACTCTTAAAGCAGTGTAGAGTTGTGTACAATTTTGAACATAAGAGGTCAAAATGGGAAGATGCATGTTTGTTGGATGAAATCTACCAACCTTCGTTAAACATTGACCAGCGTTGGTAAACTCTTACCCAACAAACATGCATGGTTCCTTTGTTTTCCTCTTATGAGTAAAATGTTACCCAGCCCTTTAAAAGGTATGAAGATACATATGAGAAGACTATAAATTGGATAATTCTCTCAATTTTAATTAATTTTAGGTTATTAGAAATGACTCCGTGCCCTCTATACGAAAAGGCAATCCTAAAGCAGAAAAAGTTACCATGTCGTGCTTAGTCATTTAATCATCGTATTGTTAAATCATCAATCAAAATGACAACGATGGTTGTTCGAGCCTGAATTTTAGGAAATAAACATGCCCTCCATAATGTTATTGTTTTTAAATGTTATGCACAGTCTTTTTTGTAAACCAAATTATGTAAACTTAAAAGCCATCTTGTGTCATGATTGTTCAGTATTCCTTTGTAGTCTTTAAAACAACAAACTCATTTTTAATGCCGGTGAACATGACCATCGTAAATATTACCAATACAATTATGTATTTTGAGAGATCATAGGTCACGTCAAGACTTTTCATTGGCCCTAGAAACTGCTATTTTCTTCTTTTTTTGGAAGGAAAATATCCATAAAAGGACACATTTTGTGACGATATCATCGCCAGAGAGACATCAATATATTGGTCTGGAAATTAACTGGAAATTTTACTCGATTGGACAGATATTCATATATTTCATTTTAATTAAAGAAATTCATATCGCGGATTCGCGATGTACGCTAAAACAGCCCCACCCTCAAAGGACGCCTACGCGTCTAATGGACCGAAGCCCATCTTCATACAAACTCAAAACAGCCCCACCCTCAAAGGACGCCTACGCGTCTAATGGACCGAAGCCCATCTTCATACAAACCCAAAACAGCCCCACCCTCAAAGGACGCCTACGCGTCTAATGGACCGAAGCCCATCTTCATACAAACCCAAAACAGCCACACCCTCACAGGACACATACGTGCCTATTGGACTGAAGCCCATCTTCATACAAACCCAAAACAGCCACACCCTCACAGGACACATACGTGCCTAATGGACCGAAGCCCATCTTCATACAAACCCAAAACAGCCACACCCTCACAGGACACATACGTGCCTAATGGACCGAAGGATATCTTCATACAAACCCAAAACAGCCACACCCTCACAGGACACATACGTGGCTAATGGACCGAAGCCCATCTTCATACAAACCCAAAACAGCCACACCCTCACAGGACACATACGTGGCTAATGGACCGAAGCCCATCTTCATACAAACCCAAAACAGCCACACCCTCACAGGACACATACGTGCCTAATGGACCGAAGCCCATCTTCATACAAACCCAAAACAGCCACACCCTCACAGGACACATACGTGGCTAATGGACAGAAGCCCATCTTCATACAAACCCAAAACAGCCACACCCTCACAGGACACATACGTGGCTAATGGACAGAAGCCCATCTTCATACAAACCCGTGACATACCTTGTAGACAAGTCCAAGGTTCGGATCTTTATTGCGCCTTATCGAAACATAGAACATCTTTTGCTATTTTTGGTATCCAAAAATCCAACCGGTTGGCCTTTTTTTTCCCACTGCAAGACCAAGAGGAGAGAGTGAAGCTTGTCATAATTGGATAACAATTAAACAACAACACTGTTTTACCCGTATATAACACTAAACCGAACACGAAATTGAACGAAGATTTAACGAGAGTAATAATCATAAACATTCCTTTGTCGCTAATAGTATGATTAAATGTGATCTTGAGAAATGCAAATGTACAGTGAAAGGTCGATTAATTAGAAGAAAAAAAATACGTGTGAACGGACATTTGGTGAACTGTCTGAACGGCGATCGGGTATGCCACATTGATCCACCCTCACAACCATTACCAAGAATGATAAATGTGCCAAACACGTTTCGGGGAAGAATCTTTCATGCTGGTCATCCCGAGCAAGTGAAAATGGGTGGTATTCTCAAAGCTTAAGCCGGGTCTAAGTCCAGACTAAACAAGAATTTTAGTTTACACTTTTATGAAATGCTAAGTTTCATCTTCCTCCTTCAATATTCATGACAAAGATAATCTACCAAGGACTTTATTGAAAATCAGATCATAATCATATCATCTTTTTCTTCCCATTTCATTGCAAAATTTATTTTGGGACACTTTTCATCGCAGGATTAAAATAATCTGTACAGGGCACTCCATAAAAGTGTGGACTATATAAGTTAAGCCAGGCGTAACTTTAGTACCCGCTATCGGAATACCACCCAAGGTGTTCAAAATGTCTAAAAGCCGGGCACCATAACTATTATGTCAAATGCAAGATCTGCAACCAACCCGGGCATAAAAGGTTCAGTTGCCAATGCAAGCAGAGCGAGACGAGAGACACAATAGCCAAGATCACGAGCGAGACATTATGGCCCAAATTCTTAAAGGAGGTTTGTCGACAAACCTAGGTTTATGTGCCTCATATAACGCGCGTTTCGACGCGTTTTTACAAACCAGGTTTGTCGACAAACCTCCTTTGTGAATTCGGGTCAATAGTTATGCTTTATCAACTCCAATTATGACGTTGGCGCACGGCCAAAGGAATCCCGCCAATCAGACATTTTTTTACTTTCTTCGACCGAAGCCAACAGCATCATCATCACGTAGAAATGAGGATAAAGTTAACCAACAAAGCGAGAATGGAAATGAGGACACGGATACAATTTCTTCTGATGAAACCTACAGTAAAGATAAGCAGATATCACGATCTCCTACAGCGAAGAAAAGAAAGAACAGGAAAGGAGGAAACACAAAATGTAAGACGTAATGATTTGTTAATATGGACGAACGTAAAAAAACACTGCCTTCTTATCTCTCAATGTAAGAAGGATTAGAGACGAATTAAAGCGAAATACAATATCTGTATGAATTTTAAGCAGAAATCAAATATCGTTTTGCTTCAAGAAACCATTTTAACATCAGGATTGGAACTCATCATGAAAGCAGATTATTGTTGTTTCTTTGATCATGGCACAATTTACTCAAAAGGTGTAGCTATATGTGTACGAAAAACTAAATATGATGAACAACTTGAATATTTCATGCATTTTAATAGAAGAGTAGTAGCCATAAGATTGAAATGTTAGGACATTTCTTATTTCATTTTGAACTTTTAGGTACCCACCAAACGTTGTGAAAAATAAATATTTTATAAGAATTTATTTCAATAGTTGCAAAGTTTAAATATACAAATGATGTTTTGGTGTTGGGTGGATACTGGAATTAAATAAAACCAGTTCCAAAATGTGACGTAAGACTGAAAACCTCTGAAAACACTTTTAAAGGATGAGGGTCATGGAAAATTAATAATTGACTCTTTAAGGAAGCCAATTATAAGGTGAATATAAAAAGTTTGATTCGTAAATTCAAATTAGAAAATGCAAACCTAAATGCCCAGATGAAATGGAAAATGTGCGAAAATAAAATGAAAGAATACACTATACAATATTCAAAACGAAGGCAAATGCAAAAAGATCAAACTTTTAAACAATTACAAGAAGCATTTATTCAGTTTAGTAGTGAAAATGACGAAAATCCATCTGAAGAACATTTTGAGAAAAGTAAATGAAATTTTATCAATGGTTAACATATAAGTCGAGATGAGTTTTCATTAGGAGTCAAGACAAAAATGAATCGAATAGTGTGAAAAATCAACGAAATATTTGCTGGAGACTGAAAACAGAAACGAAAAGAAGAAAGAAATTGATTGTATTAAAAAGAACAGAAAACATATTATAAACCAAGAAACTATCCTTAGTGAAATTGTAAATGTTATGAATGTTTATACTCTTAAACAAAGACAGATGGAGCTAACCTGTCTGAAATAGATAATTATTCAGTAAAATATTCACCTTCCTCAATCTCGATTCCCCATCTTCTCTCTCTCTTTCTCTCTCTCTCTCTTTCTTTCTCTTTCTCTCTCTCTCTGTGTCTCTGTCTCTCTTTCTTTCTTCCTTTCTCTTTCTCTCTCTCTGTCTCTGTCTCTCTTTCTTTCTTCCTTTCTCTTTCTCTCTTCCTCTCTCTCTCTGTCTGTCTGTCTCTTTCTTTCTTCCTTTCTCTTTCTCTCTCTCTGTCTCTCTCTCTCTTTCTTTCTTCCTTTCTCTCTTTCTCTCTCTCTTTCTCATCACTCTAACTCTCCCTCTCTTACACCTCTCACTTTCTCTTTCTTTTTTAAAAATTTGAATTTGATCAATGTATTTTTATGAAATGTCTTGATGTTTGATTTTTGATTGATGTTATATTTTGTGTTATTTGAATTTGAATTGCAATTAAATTGTATCTTTGGGAAATGGATCGCAATTCGGCCGTTGGCCGTGATGATCTTTTTAATAAAAAATATTTTTATCGATCTATTTCTATCATGTCTGACCTTTTTTTTGGTTTACCCACAGGGACATTATGTGACCGAAAGGAACATGAGTCCCAATAACACTATAATACCTGTATATACCACTAACCAGAGCAGGGAGTGGTCACTACGTTACGTGCCAACAAAGCAAAAGTACCGGCAGTCTGACAATTATATTAAATGCCAGTGAAGTCTAGCAAGTAAACGGGTTTCCTTGCATAATTTGAATATTAGGACACTGTTAAGTTTAAATTTCACAGATAGGACATACATGACAAATTCATTATTCCTGTAAAGTTCTACAGAATTTGATGTTGGCTGCAAAGGGGCATATTATCTTTAATAAACAGGTTCGATTGTAGTAATGATAATAACAAACCATATTTCTATTGCGTCATCACGTATGAAGTTCCTTTTCCCCTTTTTTTAAAATAGAGTGAAAAAAAGAGATGATGCAGGGGTGATAAAAGGGGAATAAGATAGGCTACATCAAATTTCAATAATGAAAACAACTCTGATAAAATTCAATTTGGAAAACTCCTCTTCTCTATTATCAAACTTCAGCGCACACTTTCTTCAAACCTGTTCGGATTATGTAAAAACTTCATTGTCATGTTGGCACAAACATGCGGCTATTGGAATTGCTTTAGGTTGATTGTTTTGAAATTATTATGCTTTAGATAATCGTTTAGTTGGTTGATAACACTAGAAATAAATTGCTTACGGTCTGCCTGTTTGTCCTGCTCCGCGGAACTCAATGCATTGGAATTTTTGAACTCCTCTAATTCCTCGACTGAAACACTTGCCGCGACGGCCAAGGCAATCAGAAGGCAGAGAGCAATCAGGGATTTTGACGCCATTTTCAAAGTCTAAGGAAAATAGAATCAACATGAATTACATTTTGATTATTGGTCAAAGCTACGGTGAAATTGCAACATAATTAAGAACATCAGCTTAGAATAGTGACGTACTGAAAATTTCCTTTTACCCTAATTAAGAATAAACGGAAAGCCGAAATCGGACAATATAAAGTAATAACGGAAACTGAAGGAATAGATTGCGCGAAAAATAACGAGCTTCGAGACGATTGGCTGCCAGAATTTACAGGAATTGCGGTTTGCTCTGATCAGAGTCTGATGAATGCAGGCGCGGATCCAGGGGGGGGGGGGGGCCGAGCGTGCCTTGGCCCCCCCCCCCCCCCCCCCGCAAAAAAAAAAGGAGAGAGAGAGAAGGAAAAGAAGGGAAAGAGGAGAGAAAGGGGGGAAAAAGAAGAGGAAGAAGAAAAGGAAAGAGGGAAGAAGGAGATCGGGGGAGGGGGAAGGACTTGCCTCCCCTTCCCCCCCCCCCCTAATAAAAAAATAAAAGAGAAGGAAGGAAAGGGAAAGAAAAAGATAAAGAGGAGATAAAGGGAAGGACAAAATAGGAAGAAGAAAAGAAAAGAAGGGGGATATCAGTTGCAATTTTCCCGCCAACAAGGTGTAGATCGGAGGGGGGGGGGGGCCCACTGGCATACTGATAGGGGAGGGGGGGGGGTTGGATAAATATAATTCAAACGTGGTTTATTTATAATTCCATAACGGTGGTTAACAAATAATGCTGAAATGAGATAATTTTCCTCACTTCATGCGTTTGTTGGAAAATGTCAAATTCCTAAATTTACAGCCAGGCAAGAAAATGCTTCTTGAGATGCCTGCATATCAGGGCCCGCGAAACGGCGGGGATCGGGATCCTCGAGCCCCTCCCTCACACTTTCTTTGAAAAAGTATATTAAAGAGAAATAGAAAGAAAGAGAGCGAGAAAGAAAAAAATAGTTAACTGCCAGTGTCACATTATAATGGGGTATCAAAATATGCTCATCTGACCATGATTAAAATTAATGCCTAAAATCCTAAGGGCTCTGCCCCCTGGATTCCACCTAGGGCCCTAAGGCGGGCCCTTAGATGCTCATATGACGGTCATTTAATGCCTAAAGCCCCTGATTTATGGGGGCTCTGCCCCCTGGACCCCACGCCAAATAGTGTCCTGCTAGTGTCACAAATAATAAGGTATCAAAAATGCTCATCTGACCGTAATAAAACGCCTAAAACCCCTGAGCTTCTGGGGGATCTGCCCCCTGGACCCAACCAAGAGCCCTTAGGCGGGCCCCTCGATACTCATCTGACCGTAATTGAGTGCCTAAAACCCTTGAGATTCCGGGGCTCCGCCTCCTGAACCCCAAGCCAATTAGTGACCTGCCATTGTAACAATTAGGTATCAAAATAATGCTCATCTGACCGTAATTAAATGCCTAAACTCCTGAACTACCGGGGCTCTGCCCCCTGGACCCCGTCTAGGGCGCTAAAGCGGACCCCTGAATGCTAATCTGACCGTAAATTAAAACCTTAAACCCCTGAGCTTCCGGGGCGGACAAGGTATCAACATATGTTCATCTGACAGCAGGCGCGTAGCCAGGGGGCGGTGGGGTGGTCCCCCAATAAACGCTGGCCAAAAAGAGAGGAGTGTAAAGGAAGAGGACGTAGGAAGAAAAGGGAATAGACAAAGAACATATTTGAAATTCAGACAAGGATTAAGAGTCGAGAACGGTACAACGAATCGTCTTCTTTCTCTAATGAATTAATGAAACGTCAAAGCTTCCGCGCTACACGCGGGGGAGGGCAGGGGGAACTTAATTCAGAGGAGGATAATTTTCGGTAACGGTAATAATTTAATGAAACGTCGAAGCTTTAATGAAAAGTAAAAGTTTCCCCGCTTCGCGCGGGTGGGGGAAACTAAATTATTTTCGAGAGCGGAACAACGAATCGTCTTCATTCTCTAAAAATTTAATGAAACGTCGAAGCGGGGGGAAAACTGAATTTAGACAAGGATTAAGAGTCGAGAACGGTACAACGAATCGTCTTCTTTCTTTAATGATTTAATGAAACGTAAAAGCTTCCGTGCTTCGCGTGGGAGGGGGGAAACTGAATTTAGACAAGGATTAAAAGTCATAACGGTACAACGAATAGTCTTATTTCGCTAATGATTTAATGAAACGTAAAAGCTGTATTCAGACGAGGATTATTTTCGAGAACGGTACAACGAATCGTCTTCTTTCTCTAATGATTTAATGAAACGTGCAAGCTTCCGCGCTTCGCGCGGGAGGGAGGAGGGGAAAACTGAATTCAGATGAGGATTAAGAGTCGAGAACGGTACAACGAATCGTCTTCTTTTTCTAATGATTTAATGAAACGTAAAAGCTTCCGAGCTTTGCGCGGGAGAGGGGGTGAATTAAGACGAGGATTAAGAGTAAAAAACTGTACAACGAATCGTCTTCTTTTTCTAATGATTTAATGAAACGTAAGAGCTTCCGCGCTTCGCGCGGGAGGGGAAAAACTATTTTCAGACAAGTAGGCACGTACAGAAGGGGGGGGGGGGGGGGGGGTTAGGGGGTTGACCCTCCCCCCTTCGGTTTTTTATGTGTGTATTTTGGAGCAACCA